>JAJHUT010000111.1:0-117500 GCA_020916435.1 Oxytropis ochrocephala
AATGCAACTGCAACTGCAACTGCAACTGCAACTGCCGCGGCCGCCGAGCATGACAAGATATGGAGCGGACTGGAACATTTAACGAGCTCGCCTGATGGCGGTCGTTCATGTTAGTTTAATGCGACTGTCTCCAGCCACTTCACTCGGCCGGCGGCCCACTTAAGCCAGCAAACACTTCCGGGCGGTAATGTAATCAATCGATCGGGGCGGGCCGACCTGCAATTTGGGTAGTGGGGTGACGGGCACTCGGCCCAGCTAGCCTCAAGCCAGTGGCGGCTATTAGCAGATCGGCCAGACGAGAAGGTCGCCCAGTCGTCGGCCTCAAGTGGCTCTTTTCTCTTCAGCCCTCCTCCAGTCCATTCCATTCGAGGGAGGCGGCCTCGAGTGTATCTGCGCGCCGCTAGCCGACCAGATACACTCGCGACTCCTTCAATGGACTGGACTTGAATGGCTCAGGCGGCCGGCCGACCAGATAAGCCGGCAGCCGTCTGGCCGATGTATCCAGTCTACGCAGTCCAGGCCGCGAGCTTAGATTTCCCGCCGGCCAGTGTCTAAAGATATGGGCCGGCGGATTTAGAATATTTGCCAGATTTAGGCAAATGAATGGCCGCCAGAGTAATGCGGCCGAGCACAGGCAGACAACCCGTCAGCCAGGCAGCCAGCCAGATGGATGTAAATGGAAGGATTTGAAGGGGGCGCCTTGGCTACCTCTATGTAGCAGGTCTTCTCTCTCTCCTTCTTCTTCTAGGAAGTTGCTATTCCTGTTGTCTTGTTTCACTCACTTAAAGTTCAGTTAAACTCAACATTGCAAGGCAACCGAAGTAGAGGCTCAGCTGGCGGCGGCAAAGGCGGCCACCTGGCGCGTTATGTCCGTCCGAGGAACTCACCGAACGTCCTGGTGTCCGTTCTTGGCCGCCAAATAGAGAGACAAGCAAAGTGCCAGATCAGCTAACAAGTAATTGAGTTGCAGTTGCTTGGCCTGTCTAGTCCAGTCTGGTCTGGTCTGGTCTGCCAAGAGGCCACAATTGCACGAGTAGATTTGCGTATTACCCGTTCAGTTGGCGCCATTTGCTTTGGCCTCATTTGCTGGTCGGTGGGGCCAAGTCGAAGTGCAATTCGGAGCTCATTTGGGTTGCGGCCGGTTTTGCATGCAGACTTGGCCGGCTCGTTTAGCGCTCAGTGGCGACGGCCGATCGGCCTCAATGGCGCGAGTTTCGCACGAGCGCAGTTGTTGTTATGTTTAGATTGCAAATTGATTCGCCATCCATCTTTTTTTGGCCTGGCGGGCTGGTCAGTGGTGGCCGGAGTGGCAGCTTGCGAGGTTGGCAAGACGACGGTTTGGGCCAGACAGACGTATGGAAGGACTGACCGACACACAGACTTAGGGACGGGCTGAGTGAGTGAGGGCGCGCAAACACAGTTGGCCAAGACACAAAACAGCCTCCGATTGTCTCCTTCGCCGTCGTTGGTGGTGGTGGTGGTGGTGGACTAGCATCAAACAAAGCTACCTTTGGATGGACGAGAAGCGCACGTCTGCAGACTGACCGACTGGCCGCCCGATTGGACACTTGCTGCCGCCGCCACCGCCGCCACCGCCGCCGATGATAATGGATTTGGTGGCGGCCACCATTACGCGACGACGAGGCCACCTGCGCCTCTCGATGGCTGTGCTCGGGCGGGCGGGCGGGCCGGCCACACATCCGGCCGCTCGTTTGGCGTCGCCGGGCGCCGCATTAAACGGAAACGGAAACTGTCTGCTGAGATGAGCCAAAAATAATGATGATGATGATGACGAGCGAAGGGAAAACAAATGATTGCGGCAATGGTGGCGACGACACAAACAGATGATGATTTCTGTTATTGGCTCCACAAGTTTGCAATAACAGCGGCGGCGGCGCCAGCAGCACCACCACCTACAGGAAATAGCAGCTCCATCGAACAACAACAACAACAACAAAGTCGCGCGGAAGCCACTTGATTGATCGATTGGATTCATTGTTCTGGTTGCGCACCAAACAATTGCGGCCGCCTCTTCCGGTCAGCGAAGATCACCCAAACACAGACAGACGGACGGGGAGACACACAAACAAAAGAAGGGACAGACAACATGACTACAATAATACAAGTAAACAGTGGCACTATTTGTGTCACTACTCACCTTGGACGTCCAAATAGATCCAAGTGGCATTGGTGGAGTCGTCGGGCCGGCGGCCCATCTGGTGGATCTTGCATTCGTACAGGCCCTGGTCGGACTCCCTCACCTGGCTGAGGTTGAGCGAGGCCTGGCCGAGGCGGGCCACGCGCGACTCGTAGCCCGGCGCCACGTGGGCGGGGTAGCCGGCGTACCACAGGTAGATGGGTTGCTTCAGTTCGGGCCACTTGGCCCAGTTCACGGCGAACGGGCGCTCCTGGCCATCTCTGAAGTGGACGGCGCAGTTCAGCACCACATTCTGGCCCAGGACGGCGCTCACTTTGTTGTCCGCCCTGATCCGCTCCAGGTCTCTATCGGAGAGGCCACCAGGTGGCTGCTGTCTGGAGCCACCTGTTTGCCTTGTCTGTGGCTGTGGCTGTGGCTGCTGCTGCTGCTGCTGCTGTTGCTGGACTGTAGCCGGCGCCAGTGTCAGGCCCTCGCCGAGTTCTTGGCCTTTGCGAAGGTCGCCTGAATGTAATTGATTTGGGTGGAACCAAAAGGAGATGCGGTTGGTTAAAATTTGTTATTGGCTTTGTTTGAGTGAGTGGTGTGCAAGTTGTTTGGAGTAGCTGTTGTGAAGGGACTCCTTGTAAACCTCGGCCTGGCGACAGTCTCGCCCGAGCTCGTTCGTGTAGCTCTGGGCGCCCGCCAGATAAGTCGGTAAATATTAAACTACTGCCAGACTCGGCTCAAATAATAATGAGAATTCCCATTTCCAATCTATTTACGAGCGACTGGAAGTGGAATTTTAAACTTTATCATCTCTCTCTCTCTCTCTCTCTCTCTCTCTCTCTCTCGGCAGTTCTGTTGCTCGAAACTGGCCTACTTCGGCGGTTGGACCGGCTGCCCGACTGGTGCTGGCCGCCCAAGGCGCCTCTCTAGGCGCATGTCGGCCTAGGGGCGCCTGGAAGTGGCGCCTTGAACTTTGATTGTTGGCAAATAGTAGTGACGGGTGCAGCCAAGGCCGGCGGCCTGGGCGCGCCAAACTGATTTGAATTTCGGCGCTCATTTGTGAGAATGAAAATAACGAACAACAACAACAACAACAACAACATCAACAGTCGAGTCGAGTTGGGTCGATAGCAACCAGCAGCCGTAAGCCGACCGACAGCCACTTGGCGGCGACATTTGATGAATTTGTTGGCGCCAAATTAACGGCCATGCAAGCGAACCGATTGAATTAATTTGCCGACGGACGGCAAACTTGAACTTGGCCATGCTACTGAGCGCCAGTGGCGGCCCAATTTTAATCCAAAACTGTGGCTGCCCCATCGGCCGAGCAGCTAGTTTGAATTTCAATTGCGGCGCCGGCCATTATCTTGGCGGCGGCGGCGGCGGCGGCGCTCGAGGGCTGCCGCACCAAAGGGGAACAACAACCTGCAATGGGCGCCCATTTGCGTGTGGAATGCGCGGCCGCTTGTTTGCGGAGGCGAATTTGCAAACTTCAGCAACAACTGGCCCGCCGCCCGACGCCGCCAGTGGAGGCCATTGTCTCGCCGCCACCGGCCAGTGGCGCAGTCTACGATGGGCAAGCGGCCAATTTGCTCGTCAAATTGGATGTATTGTCGAGCCTCCACTGGAATTGAATGGGATCGAATGGAATTCCAGTGGAGACTCGACGACCAACAATTTGATCGACTTTGGGGCCGCCACCAAATCGCCAAGAGCTAATCTAATTTGAAAACAAGTCACAAGTTTGCGGGCCGCCGTCGCGGAATCGTCTTGGCGAGGTCGTGTTGGTTGTCATTGTGGTTGTTGTTGTTGTTGTTGTTGCTGCTGTTGCTGTTGTTGTTGCTGTTGTTGTTGTAGGCACGACTTTGTTTGGCCTACCGCAAGTTGTTGTTGTCGCCAAGGCTGTCCTACTTTGCATGCAGCAACGAAAAATCTTTTTAAATTGTTCGTGCGCGTCTTGTTATTGGTCTGCCTGTCTTACTGCAGTCACTCAGTCAGTGTTGACTGTCAGTGTTGACTGTCTGTCTGTCTGTCTGTCTGTTTGTATGCCAATTGAAAGAGCTTCGCGACTCGACTCGACTCGAATCCAAACAAAATCAAATCAACTTCAGCGCGGCTAACATAATCGAGTCTCACATCTCGTCCCATCTCATCTCATCTCATGCCAGCCAAGCCGACAAATGTCGTTCAATTTGCATTCTCGGCCTCCTCGAGTCGGCCGCAAAACAAACCGACAAGAAATGGATTGCGCCCGCCTCCACTGGACTCCACTGACATGACTGATTCAATGAACGCCCGAAAGGAGTTTAATTTGGAACTCGCGCGGCAGAGGCGTCGGCGGCGCCCCAAAATAGCCACGACGACATTTGGCCGGCCGTCTAAGCCGCGCCCACCACCAGAGGCAACAAAGTCGCCTGACAAGATAAAAAATTGGAGCCGAGTTGACTTCCAAGTGAGGGCCTAGCGACTTTTGTCGTCGAGTAAGCCCAAGTTAAGCCAAGGAAATGTAGTGTTTGTTGTCACACACGCCCGACACCACCCGAAACAAGTTGCAGGCGAGCCCGTCGGCCCCCTTAATTAAGTGGCGGCGGCGGCGGTGGCGGCGGCGGAAAAAGGAATTACCAGACGGCGCGAACGTAAAGTCGGATTACAGTGGGCGAGACGAGGCCAGTCGGTCGGGCAGGCGGACAGGCAAAACGCAAATTCTTTAAAAGAAAGAGACGCAAATGCGGCCGACTTCCGATTGGATTTACACATCCATTCGGACCGCCAGCTCGACGTCCAAATCAAATTACTGTCGTCGAGTTACTGGCGTCTGAAATCTCGTCGTCGTCTTTGTCTTCTCTGTCATTCGCTTCTTCGTAGAGTCGAGCTCTTTGTCGAACAGAGTCCGCCGTTCGATGGGCGGACGTCTCTTGAGAGGAGCCTCGGCGGTGGCGGCGGCCAAATTCAATTCATTTGGCCATTGCCGACGCCGCCGCCGCCGGCTGATGATGATGTTCGACGTTGGCCGGCCGAGCTGAAACACAAAAACTCTCAGTGGAGTCGCGCAGACGTCATTTGGCGGTCGAGGGCGCCCGCAAGAGGCTGACTGATTGCGGGAACTCGGCCGGCCGACCAGCCATCCAGTGAGCAGTGGCGCCCAAACGAGCGGCTTGATGGTGCGGGCCGTCTGAAAGTTGTAACTACAGAGAGACGCCGGCGCCATAGTTTGCGCCATCCACTTGGACAACAACGACTTGGCTGACGGCGCTCGCTCGCTGCGACATTCGGCCGATCCATTTAGACAGAGGAGAGAGAAGCAAGCGAAATGATCTTTGGCTTTAAACTTGGGCGCTGGCTCGATCCGGCCACAGCAACCACTTGATTGCTATCTACCCGAGACACTTTGTATCTTTTGGGCTTTTGACAGCAAAGACGACGACCAGCAAGACGACCAGCGAGACGACCAGCGAGACGACCAGCGAGACGACCAGCGAGACGACCAGCGAGACGACCAGCGAGACGACGTTTAAATAATACCAATTCGGGAGTAATTTGGTTCGCTTAGGTAGGTAGGCAATAGCTGAGTGGGTGCCGTCTAGTCTCCGCGCTCTTAATTTATTATTATTCCTCGCGAGTAGAGAGAATCATAATTCGTTAGCGGCACTTTTCTCTCAAACCAGCACTGAACTGTAACTCAAAGACTTGTCTCCGCAGGCCTTCTCCTCCTTCCTTGTTTGCTCTCAAATCATCGGCACCAAACTGAAACTCAAAATCTATCTCTATAGTCCACTGAACTATCGGACGGGCTACCAAGTTAACCCACTTCTTGGGCGCCCATGCATTGGCCGGCAACCGCTCGTTTGTTGTCTCGGCGGCGGCGGCGGCGGCGGTGGCGGCCGAGGCGACGCCAGCAAAGACGGAGACAGTCATTTAAGAGGCGAGCCGTTCGTGTGTTTGCAAATATGGAGGTGGAAGCGAAGGAGAGCAGCAAGAGCAGCGGCATCAGAGACTTCCAAGAGGAGTGCGTTTGAGTAAAGTCGAGGCCTCTAGCGGCGTTCGCGACTGGCTCGCGCTTGCTGGCAATGATTTATTCGCGGGGCGCAATAAAGTAGACTTACAAACAGGCAGTGGAGAGAAGAGAAGAGGAGCACGAACTGGCACGAAGGCAGCTCTTCCGTCTGGCTATGAACTCGGCCTCGCGCTCGCCACCGACAACAATAACTAAGAGTTCAGATAAATAAACTGTCAACTGAGAACAAGAATTGAGTGTTGTTGGTGTGGTCGGTCGGCTCGAAACTCGGATTTTGTCTCAATGCAGGCCGAGCGAGCCGGCGACGGGCCTCGGACCAAATAACTTTTGTTGTTGTTGTTGTTGTTGTCGCTGTCGCAATCGATTGGATTTTATTGTATTTGCAGGCCTTTGGAGACACACAGAGAAAGACAAATGGAATTCTGAACAACAACAACCACAGCAACTACAATAAACACTAGCCGACGCTTCCTATTGAGGTAGCGGGTAAGTGCTTTTAGTATATCTATCGGGCGCATAGCTGAGGCGAGCTCGGCCGATAGATATCAGCACATTCAGTGGACCCCAGCCATTTGTTGCATTCAGTTGATGTAAACAAACCGAGTCGGCCGCGCCCATGGCGCACAGGTGCCGCCCATAACCCAACTGACGACATCCATCGGAATGGAGGCTGAAGAGAAGGCAAATATTTGCCAATTTTCTTTAAATATCCATCTGCTAGCCTGACCCCCATCCTGTTTAGAAATCATTATGAGCGAGCATTATTTCCTTTGCGGCGGCGGCCTTGTTTGCGTGTTGGCTCACTCGAAGGGCTGGCCACTTGTGCAACGATTCAAGCGAATCATTGCACGACGACGAAGGTGCGACTTGGGGCCACTCTGTTTGCCGACAATGCGAGAGTGGCTGCATTGGCGGCGCGGCCTTTCTCGTTTCGTTTGCATTGCTGGCCGCCGCCACCATCGTCGCCGATGGGCACCTCCAACCACTTGCGGCCGCTTCCGACTGGTTGGCCGGCGTCCACTTCACAGTTGACTGGACAGCGGCGCCGATCGAATGCTATTTTGGTCGTTAAATCAGGCGGTGGTGGCAGCCAAAGACGACGACGACGACAATTCGAAGGAGGCCGATGATTAGATGGAGCAGGCGGACGGGCCGGCCACCTGCAGCCGCGCGCCTGAATGAATAAGAAATTGGATTATGCAGATTAACAAGGAGACAGGTGCGGGCTGATTTGTTGGCGCCTCAGCTCCATTTAGGTCGGCCGCGAATAACGCGCAGCATCGCGTCAGATGGAGCCGACTTATTTGCTCGACGGCGCCGCTAATCAGCGGACAGCTAACGAGTAGACGGCCCGCCACCACCACAACGAGGGCGACCTTTTGTATGCTGTTAATTAAGGTCCGGGTGACAGGCGGCCGGTCTGTCTGTCTGTCTTTTTGGCTTCGGTGTCGTGTCGGACGCAATTCCGGCCAAAGGCAACAACAATAAATGACCGGCGCCTCGGCTTCTGCAATCAGTCAGTGGGCGCCCAAAGATGGGCGCCAGCTCGAGTTTATAATCATCGGCGGGGCGGCCAACCTCCGAGGCAGGCCACTAGCCGGCCCGGCAAAAGAATAACAATGTCCACGAGGACGTGGCGCCGAGATAATTTCTATTAACTGGCCCACTGCAGCCCCCCGCCGCCGCCGCCTGAGGTGCGGCACTTTTGTGGTCGACCGACTTGTGAGGAGAGACACACAGAACAATTCCTGGCCGGTCACGTTTGCTGCAAATTTGCGTGGGCCGGCTCTCTCTGTGGCGGGCGGCCCACACGAGCAAAGCGATCGGCGGCACGACCACCACCACGGAAACCAATCAATGCAAACTGGACGACCGGCGGGCCGGTGCGCATGTTTATTAATGTTTAAGGCACGTCAACTGGCCAGGAAAGTTGCCGATTTTAATTCGGGCGCTGCGACATTCAATTGGCGAGTCGTCGCTGCAAAGTCAGCGGCCCAAACGATGACGACGACAACAACAACACGACAATAAGCTAACGGCTCGACCATAATTAATCCGCCTTATTTATGCCTGGCACGCAAGCCGAACGCGCCCGTTTCCGCCTCGGCTGGGCCTGGCACGCGAGACTTGCTGGTGGAGGCGCCGCCACCGCCGCCGCCGAGACACACGGAGCCGGCCGAGGCGACAAAACAGCCGATTGGCAGCGAGGCAGCCACCGACTAACAAGTAAGACGCGACCGCCTGGCTGATTATTATCATTGTCACATTTGCGGCTCGGCCTGAGAGGCAAAGAGAAATGCGCATTTGGGGTGGCCTTCACGGTGGGCCCTCACATGCGTTAGGGTATCACGAAATTAAATTAAGAGACAAAAACACAGCGGCCACGGCGGAGGCGGCCGCCGATGAGTTTTGCGGCTCTAATTTTCAAATTGCCTTCCTCAAGATGTCGACAACCACCGACGACGACGACGAGACGACGATGGCGGCCAAAATAACTGGCCAACTGGAAAGTGAGGCCGCGCCGGCACTGAGATGAGACTTGATGAGCTTGGCGACGGGCGCCTACTCATCTCGCTTGACGTGTAGGCGACTCGGCGTCTGCATCACCATCCAAGTCACCATCCGAGTGGTCCGGCTAGACGAAGACAACGACGAGATTTAGACTGATTCTGAGCTGGACGAGCAGCCATCGCCATCGCCACCGCCGAGCGAGTTTGTACATTGAATTCTACTTGCGGAGCTTCTCTGGAGTCGTCCTGGCGGCGGCGGTGGCGGCCGTGGCGGCCGTTTTGCTTATTTGCGGCGCCCCTGCAACAACAAATGAAGCCTGGCACGTCGCCGGAACTGCGCCACCGACCTCTATTGATTCGGCGGCGGCGGCCATCGTCGTTCTGGTGGTGGCCATCTTGGCGGCTGCCTGATGCTGCTGCTGCCTTTGAGGTCTCATCCTATCGTTTCAAATCAGTCGCATTCCGAGCCTCAGTCGGGTCCGGGTCGGGTTGGGCCGGCGGGCGACGATTCGAACACTTGAATGGGCGGCCGGGAATAAAAAGCAATTTCCAGTCACGTCCCCTAAGGCCGGCGGGCCAGTCGCCGCCACCGCCGTGGCCGTTGGATGGTCGCCGACTCATGTTTGGCCTGCCTCCAGGGCCGGATTTCATGTCTCTCCATTTGGAGACGCCGAGACGAGACGAGTCGTGTCGTCTTGGCATCGTTTGATGGAACACAAACAGCCAGCGCCCGGCCGGAAGGTCTCGTCTCGGCTCGTCTCGCCTGTGCGTGTTTACTTTGGCTCCACTGGCTGGCGAACAAGTGGCCAGTTGGACCGTTGGATTGCAACAACAACAACGACGAGTAGGACAACAATTCGATTCATTGGAGTTAAAATGGAAATCCAAGCCGCTTCTGGGCAAACTCGTCGTCGGCCTTCTTGAAAATTAAAACTTTTGGTGTCGACGACGACGACGACGGCGATGGCCTGAAACAAGAGGCGCCCTCGCCAAGAGTCGCCCACGAAGCTAATTCAATTGTACTTGCGATACATCTCGCCCGTGACGTCCACGTCTACCATTCGGTGGTGGTCGTCGGACGCCATTAAATTACTTTCAACAAGCAGCTGCTGTTGTTGTTGTTGTTGTTGTTGTCGGTGGTTCGCTCGGCGGCCATCATTGGCTTGGCGGCGCCGATTAAGGCTCACTGAGAGGCGGCGGCGGCCAGTAAGAGAGACAATTTCCGAGCGAGCAAACAAAGCGAAACTAGTGGCTGCCGGCAACATGGACAGAGGAAAGTGGACAGAGACAAAGGCGAGCGATGTCCAGAAGAAGACGAGGCGGGCGCGCGAGACGACTTCCGGCCAGCTCGACGATGAATCAGCTTGACAAGACGCCGACGAGCTTGCCAGAAGCTGCACCCAGAGCCGACAATTAAATTCGCCTCATTGACTATGGGCTGGAGAGTTTGTTGTCGGTGGTGGTGGTGTCTGTGTGCTCTGTCCAACTGGGAGCCAGGAACTGACTGACTGACTGACCGACCGACCGACCGACCGGCCGGCCATCCAACTAGTGCTCTTGTTTGGCCGCCCAATGGGCCAGCTGGGGCGCCGGAAGTTCTGGGGCGCAGCTGAAAGTTGCGTTATCTCTTCGCCTTTGGCCGGCGCCTCCACAGCCGGCGCCCTGGGACAGACAAATAGATGGGCCGGCAGCAACCTGGCAGATTGATCACTCTTTCGCCTGTTCCACCAAACACTAACTGGCCACCTCAGCCTTAGCCTTAGCCTCTGCCACAGCCACGGCCGCCGACGGTTGCATTTCAATTGTTGTTTTGGCCGACATTTTTCTCTCAAAGCAGTAGCAACTCCAATTGGTGGTGGCCGTCTTCTAGTTGGAGTTGGAGGTTGAAGTTGGAGACCTTAAATGAGATGAATTCGGGCGCCTTGGCCGGCGCCGTCGAGCTCGAGGCCAAGATATATTCAATTAGTGTGATTGGACTCGGCAGACGGACAACAACACACACACACAAATTGAGTTTGCTTGGGCGCCCCAAAGACGGCCGAGTCGAGTCATGGCTGATGAAACAAGCAGCCCTCGGCCGGCTGTTTGTTTGCTTGAGTCGACGGCCGACATGTAGTAGTATTAGTAGTAGTCGTTGAAGTAGTCGTCGTAATAGTAGTTTCAATGTCGGCCTCTCGCTCGCGCGTGTCTGTGCTATGTGTAACTAAAACTGGCTAATTGCCAGAGGGCCCGGCCCCGACGACCAGCCGACTGACCGATCGTCCGACCATCCGACCATCCGACTGGCCAGTTAATTTGCTTATTTGTCTCTCCTTCTTTTGGGGGCAGCCACGACGGCGGCCACTTGGGCGCTAATGCAGAGAGACTTGCAATTGATCGGCTTCCTCTCTTGGGCGGCCGCATCTGAGCCGCGCGGCCGGCCATCATTATCTTGGTGGGGCTTCTCCGGCGGCCAGTGTCGTCGTCGTCGTCGTCGTCGTGGGCCGCCGGAAACGCCCACAGCGGCCGCCTTGGCCACCTAGCTCGAGCACAGACAAACGAACTTTGCTTTTGGCCCCCAAAGGCCTCTTTGGCTTGCTGGCGAGCTGTTGGTGCCGCTTCCACTCTGTGTTTGTGTGTGTCTGGCTCGAAACATTAGGCTTTATTTGCGCGCCCGACAGCTCAAGTGTAAATTTGGTCACATGATGAAGCAGATGAGGCGCATGAAGCGGCCCCAGGGCGACTTTGTTTCACCTGGCCAACCGACAGATAAAACAAAGAGATGGCGAAGGACGACGACGACGACGATGGAGGCGGAAGAGGAAGAGGAGCACTTGTTTTACACTTTCAAACAAGTCCTCCTCTTAGAGACTGCGGGCCGGCCAGAGTTTACGCTCAAACGCGCCCGCCATGACGATAAGCAAGCGCCTGGCCGACCAACAAAGCCAGAGGATATGGCGCCAGCTCACCTGGCTGACTTTATCGGCTCGTCGTGCAGGTCTGGCCGACGTTCGCCTAGAGGAGCGTGAGAAAACAGGTGTAGGCAGGCCAGTGTTGCGCTCTGACGCCTCGCTTGGGCCGGATATTCGCTTCGGCCCATGCGTCTCCTGACTCTAACCAATTTCTACCTTTCATTTGGCCTCCTATCGATTGATTTCGAATCAAATTCATGGGCCGAAAGGAGGCAGGTGAGCCGCCTCTACGACGCCGCCAGAGAGAATCAATTTGGCGCGTCTACGTGAGAGCCCCCGAGACTGTCGTCATGGGCGCCAGACAGACGAGGCGTGCCGAGCGGTGTGGGAGGACTTTTTATCAATCTTGGCGCCACTCATTTGGGCGCCTGGCCGTCTGCTCTCGAGGACAGTCGAGGGTGAAAATTAACTAAATGGAAAAAGAAGAGGCCCACCGGCAGCCTGTGGATGGAGGAGACAATCGAGGCGCACCTGCGACGGCCAGACGAAGTGCACGCCGACGGGCGCCTCCATTCTCGCGCTCGCTCGGCTGCCTCTTGATCGGCGCCAGTGGCGGCGGCGGCGATGGCGATGGCGATGGCGATGGCGATGGCGATGGCAATGGTGATGGAGGCGCCCAAAGGGAGCTAAGGGCTAATTTGCATTATAGATGTCAGGTGGGGAGGCGCCAAATCGGCAACATTAAGCTTTTCACGTTGTAACAACAACGACAAGCTGCACTCTCCCGCTCTAAACAGCGCCACTGTTTGCACACAAAAAGGGCCGACAAAAGTTGAATTAGCGGGCTAATTTGGCGCCCAATGCCACTGGTGTTGGTGTAGTTGTTGTTGTTATTGTCGTTGAGGATTGAATAATGTCGGCCAGGTGAGGGCAAAGGAGTGAGGCCGAGCGCGAATGGTGGAAATTCAACGATTTGGATGTCGTCGTCGTCGTTGTTCTCGCCGGCCGCGCCATTCAGACATTGGCGTCAAACCAACTTGAATTCAGGTGATAATTCAGGTGAATAGACACTGAATTCCAACAGACAACGACGACGACGACCAGATAGTGCATGCAATTGGCCTGAATGATAGCTGCGGGCCCCAACCGAGCGGCCAATTTGACTGGCGGACGACAAATTAAACTGCCTACAACTGGCATTGTGTCGGCGACAAATTCTTTGGCCTGTGCAAAACGCACCGACTGTTCTGTTGTTGATGGAATTCCCATCACTTTGCAAGGTAAAACAACAGTAAAGTCCACCAACACAATAAGACACATCAACTACAATGAGGTTTAAATTTGCTTTCCGCTACTTTTCATTGGAATTCAGCAACCACCAGGGCGACAACAACATCAGCAACTGAAAAAATCAGTATCTCCTCGTAGAGGAGGCCAACAAATGCGAAGAGAAGGAATTTCTGCAAATGTTTGCGCCTCACTTTTGTCGGCCACTGGCGCACGATGAAAGCTCCAGACGACGACGACGACGAGCGGCCGACAGGTAAACAGTGGCCGCGAAGTGGGCGTGGACTGGCCCATCAATCAAAGCTCCATGGCCGATGGGACGGACACATTAAATGGAGGCTGCTCGGAGATGAGCTGACACTGCGAGCCGAGCCGAGAGGCTGGCATTGCATCAAATAGATCGGACAACAAACAAGCGAACCCCAATTTCCGTCGTCGTCGGCTGATGTGGACATGACGGCCGACGACAGGATGGGCCGAGAAGATGGACGTCCGCGCCGGTCTCAGGCCGAATGTTTCTTTTAAACTTTTGAGCAAATAAGTTTGCTCTCTCTTTGGCGCGCCGCCAGCCCGACCGACTGTCGGCCTGAGTTGGCGCGCAATTCTACGCGCTCTGAGCTGTTGCTGTTCCCGGCAGAGGCGCGTTTAAGTGTAACTGTAAATGTCCTACTACCTGGCGGACATTCACAGTGCGAAGGCCGGCGTTCCGTGCGAGTGCGCCGACTGGCCCGACCGGAGCAGAGGCGCAGGCCCACAATCAACAACACGACTGTCGCCCGATATCAGTCGGCTCTCTCAGGTTGTTGCTCATCTTTGCCGGTCGTCAGGTGATAACTTGCGTGAGTTGCATTCCATCGTGGCGGCGGCGGCGGCCTAAAATAATCAGCTGCCAAACGAAGCGGTGGCTGCCCGCTCTTTGCTGGCCCAGCCCACAGTCGGCTCTCATTGACATCGGCGGCCGCCCAGAGCGCCGCCACGACACAGTTCGGTTCTCATGGAAGTGGCCGGCCAGTCGCCAGATGCTCGCCTCTCTCCGTCTCTCTCAACCTTAATCACATTTTACATTTCGCAACAACAACAACAACACATCCACATCCACATCCACATCCACATCCCACATCACATCACATCCACATCCACATCCACATCCACATCCACAAACAAATTAGAATTACAACCACCAAATGGGCCTCTTCTGGCGGCCACCTAAGGCCGGGGCCAGTTTCATTCACATCTCGGCGCCGCCGCCGCCGCCGCCTCTTGCACACAACTTAACAGGTCCGGCGAGAGGGCCAACTGTCAAGTGGCCGGCCGAGCCGTTTTGCAACTTGTTGTCGGCCGCCGTTGGATTGCGCGTTCGTTCATTAATCATTCGATGCTGGCCAAGCAGCAGTAGACGCAAAGATAATTCCACTGCCAGCGAGAAGGAGGGCGCCAACATTCGCTTTGCGGATTAATTACGCAAGCGAAAAGTGACCGCAAATGGACTCTTGCAGTTGGAGTCGGACGGCGGTCATCTTACTTCTTCTTCTTCTTCTTCTTCTTCTTCTTGCGGGCCAGAAGTGAGGCTGGCCGATAATTGAAACGGCCAAGTTTACAGTAAACTGAAAGTGGACTCGCCGGCGGCCATCCTCAATGTGCTGCTCTCTTGAGGCCCTCTGCCTGTTCTGGCGGGACACATCCGAAGAGAGATACGAATTTTCGAGGAAGATCTCATTCATCCACCCATTCGTTCATCTGCACTCTCGTCCATGAACTTGATGGTTTGTGGGAGTGCAATTCAAGACGTCACGAAGAAGAGGAAGAAGAAGAAAGTTTCGCCTGCTCGTTAATTTGGCATCCAACTTTCGTCGTCGGCTCGCCTCAGCTCGCTTTGCATCTCATTTGCGCCGCTCGGCCGGACAAACTTGAAAGTTAATTAGAAGCTCCAGCAAAGTTGTGGTCAGCAGCAGCGGCGGCGGCGGCGACGTCCTGGCCGTCGTCATATCGCACCAGCCGAGAAGAAAGCATTCCATTCGGGCCTTTCTCGTGTGCGCGGCTGTCTGTTGGTGCTGTGATTATATTGGACCGGCGGCAGTCGGGGACAAAAGCATTGGCCAGACTATCGAATGAGAAGGCGGGAGGAATGGAATGGAATGGAATACACAAACACTGACCGCTCGGCCAGTCGGAAGCCAGCAGGTGAGCTGACCGCAGCCGGCGGCGCCAATGTTCGCCGGCCGGCCAAGTTCACGTCAATACAGACACTCTGCTTGAAATGCAGAGAAGAGAAAGAATGAAAAGACGAGGACGACGACGCGCGGACGAAGTGGCTCCAACAGACGAGAGAAGAGAAGAGAATAATAATAATGATAATAAAAGAATAATGTTGTTTAGTGGCGGCCGATTTACTTACAATCCGCATTGTCTGCCTCACTGTCTCTGTCGAAGTCTGCTTTGCTCGCCAGTCTGCCCGCCCGCCCGCCAGCCAGCCAGCCAGCCGAATGATACAATTTTTGCTTCCATAATTTAACGAGCCCAAATCGGCCGCCGCCGACCACTACTTCCATTCTTCTCGTCGTCGTCGTCCTCCTCGGCGGCGGCTACCTCACTTGTGTTTGCAAAAAAAGAGGCCCTCCAGTTAGAGCGAACACTGACCGCATGGAGAGCCACTGAAAACTACAACAACATCAACAACCTGTTTCATCTCTCAGCTTGATTCCATTTAATTCGATGCCACTGCTGTCGTTCTTCTTCTCCCGAAGCCTCCTCCTCCGAAGCCTCCGCTTCCGGCCCAATCACTCGAAACTGAATCAACTCAGCTGGCCGGACGCAGGATGGACCAGTTTTTCGATTTCCAAGAGAATCGGATGCAAGTGCGCGACGTGGAATCGAAGTGTGTCTGTCTATCTCAGCTTCGGAGGCCTCGCGACCACTGAAAGAGGAGAAGTAAACGAAGAGGACATGAGCGATGGTTGTTACATTGGCCTTACCTGGCGGGCAGAGTAAAGTTTGCCTCAACTGAACAGTAGAGGCTTGCGAGCTCTCCAAAGTCTCGCCGATGGCCAGTCTCGTACACATCATTCTTTCGTCTACCTGGCCTCGGCTGGAGATGTAGTAGTTGTCGGGGTGGCTGCATTTCGTGCGCGGCCATTCGATTTGATTGGCTCCTCCGGCCGATGGCCAGCACGAAAATGGACTCACACAAACAAACACAGAACGAGATCAATGATATGAATGATATAACTCAGCAACAACAACAACTGAAATGCATTAAAACTCACTCACAAAAGACACAAATGGAGCCAATACAACAACCAATAGAAGCAAAACAAAGCTTCAAAGAGCCGACAAACGAACAAATATAATCTGCTGCACTTCATCCCAAGGGCTGCCTTTGTCAGCTCTCTCTCTCTCTCTCTCTCTCTCTCTCTCTCTCTCTCTCTCTCTCTCTCTCTCTCTCTCTCTCTCTCTCTTCTGCTCGGACACTCTGACAGTGGCCGGCCGGAACAATTAATTGCCCTTTATTTTATTTATTGTTCCATTTAGGCCACGCCGCCGCCGACGGGCGTGTTAATTAAACTCCTCCCTCGGCGGAGGGCCCACCGCCGCCACCGCCTGGCCGGAAGTGGTCCTCATTTTCTTCCTTTAATCTGGCCGAGGCTTGCTGGGGCGCTGGCCGGCTGCAAAATGGCTATATTTATGGCTTGGCCGGGCCGGTGAGGGCGCAAAACAATCCAGTCCATGAGTGAGTGTTTGTTTTGGCTTGTCTCGGCTGCCATCCGAGACTTGTCTGCTGTGAGGAGAGAGGCTCTCGGCAATTGAACTGCCGTAACAAGACGGCTGTCCGCTAATGGAACGCCATAACAATGAAGACGTCTATGGGTGGACGTCTTGGCCGCCACCGCCCCCGTCGTCGTCGTATAATTTTTGCATTGTAATTTCCATTGGCTCCGAGCCGAATGTCTCAACTAAACTCGACGCACCATTCGCTTCGTTCCACTGCTCTAAATTGGCCTCCGAACCCTCTCGAAGAGTCGGCCGATTGTTTATGGGCCTCAAGCGACTTCGACGGCTTCCACTGGGCGATGCTCTGGCGTTGTTTCACATCAAATCAGGAGCCCTTCCACTGGCTCGCCAACAACAACAACAACAACTACAGAACCTTTCACATCGCAAAGGTAATAAAAGTCGAACTCCAATTGGCTCGTTGCAATGATAGCGGCCGGCGGCGCAGTTTACTCCTCGCCACTGGCTGCAAATGGAGCCACGTTCATCAGCTCCATTCAACTCGAGAAGGAGACTACGCCGACTCACGCAAATCAATCCATTCGAGAGAGGGCCGGCCGCAAATTGGCTGACATGGCCGGCTAATAGACGAACAGGACAGGACAGGACAAGACAAGACACGAGACTAATTCGGCTTACGAAGGGTTTCTTGAGGGCCACCGAAGGCCATGCGAGACGAGAATCACAACACCAAGCAGCCAGTCCAAACAAACGAGAACTCTTTGGGGCCGACGACTGGCTAACGACCTGTCGACGAGTAGAGACGACGGCCGCAGCAAACAAGTGGCGGCGCGATCGCATAAGATCAGTTGACTTGCGGACGACTTGTTCGAGGTGGTTGTTGAGGTGGTTAAGGTGCTGCTCATCAGTAATCAGCTTTTGCGTGAGAAGACGACGCGAGAGGCTTCCTGCTGGTGTTGTTGATGAGTTCGAGGGATGCATTTGGAGTTGAGTCGGAGTTAGGGCAGAGATGATGAGAGACTGCAACGACCACTGGAAACTCTTTTTCCAACGAGGCGGCGCCCAACAGCCAATACGACGACGACGCCGCCAGCGACAACCTCGACTTTATGGCTCACGTGAGTCCACTGCTCTAAGCCGGCGGAGGTCGGCCCAACAACAATTGTAAGTCATTGTTGTTGTTGTTGTTGGTTCGACTGGACTGATAATAGGCGCGCGGCCAGTCCGACCGTCGGACAGGCAAACACACCACGACACAGCGCGCAAGTTGGGGCCAAATGTTGCCGCTTTCGGACGAGTCCATTCTCTTTGGAGGCCAACCAGCAAATGGCCGCGACGCGAAAACAGATGAACAGCATGAGAAAATGTGCTCCATGTTGATGTTGTTGTTGTTGTTTCACATCTGCCGCTACTTCCCCGCAACTGCGCCCAAACTTGCCTTACTACTCAGAGAGTTTAAACTCAACTCCATGGCCGAGGCCGGATTTCCTCTTGTTCATTGTCGTCGACATCCTCAATGTTGTCGGCGGCCAGCTGACCAACTGGCCGATGTTGTTGTTGTTCAACGATTACGTTTATTATGATGATGAGCGCCACGATCATCATAATCACTAGCATCATAACCAAGAGAACAAAGGGAGACATCTACACAGCGACTACCATCCGAGTGGGCTACAGACTTACCTTGAGAGGCGACGACCACTTGATAAATAATGATGATCACAAATAATGACAATTGAACGATTTTGACCTTGCTTTTGCTTGATGTTGATGTTGATGCTGATGCTGATGCTGTTATTCTTCTCATTTGCTCGAAACTTTCTTGTTGTTTTCGCTTTCGTTTTCTTACTTTGATTGCATTTCGTTCGGGATAATGTCGTCGATGTTGTTGTTGAAGGTGCTGCCGGCGAGGTAGGTGAGGCTTCATTTTGGCTAATTTCTTCTTTTCTTGTTAATTAATTTACAAACAACAAACATTATCATTATAATTATATATAACAAGCATGTACCCGTAACTTCGTTTACGGAGCAACTTTGTCTACTGAGACGGCACCGTAATTGTTTGGTATCATCAGCACAACAATACGAATACAATAATCTTGGCGGCACCGTCGCCGATTCGCCAACCTGTCTGTGGCTCTATTTCGCTCGCTTCGCTCGCTCAATCTCGCCTGGTAGGGATACGCCTTCCCTACAGAATATAAACACAGACTACAAAATATAAACAAAAATTTGTAAACATAAACACCGCAGAATCACAACATCCGTTACATCCGACAGAATTTGAAATTTATTGATTCGACAACAAAAGACACACCAAAACAACAACAAAACTGTGTCCAAATTGGTCCACTCGGTTGAGACTCGAACTTGAAAATGAAGATGCGGCCGGCGCGGCTAATGTCTCGTGGCCGTAGACAGAGGCAGCCACGGGCATGCGCACCGGCCAACAGGCCTCACATGGCTCGCATTCTCGCTACCATGCGTCAAGAAATTACACTCCGCGCATGGCAATGATTTTTCCAATGGGCGCATGTCGGGAGTGCTGCCGTTTGATAGCAAACACAGAGGGTCGGATCGCGGGCTGAAGGCTCGCCTATCCATGGCTCGGCAGGACCCTTGGAAGGCATCCCTGCTAGCGGGCAGCCCTCTATCATCCGCCCACCCTAATCCCGCGAGCCTTTGGCCCGCAAAAGCCATGGATGGCTTGAATTTGTGCGCAGGGATGCCAATAAAAGGGGATGGCAGACGGAGTGTAGTTTCTTGACTTATGGTAGGCCTTGTAGAGCGTTGACAGAGGCGCCGCCGAGTGGAGCCCAAGCCAAATTGAGCCGTTCGCAGAAACACTCGAAAACGAGGCTTTGTGCAGCCGTTTAGGTGTGCATACTAGAGACCAGACATATACCCGACGAGCCAATTGAACAGAGCTCCAACATCATCTCCGCTTCACATGACATCAAATTCTGTCGAACGGCAACAGGTGAATGGTATTCCGAGGCCCCAAACTCCACCACTGCCACCGGCCGGCAGCCACAAACAGCAACCGGCACCATCGACTTTGTCTAAGTAGGAAACATACCTTTGGGGATATACAAATTGAGATTGGACCCCAATTTTCTGGACCAGTTTTCTGCTGATCACGAATATCTTGATGAAAATCCCTCACTTTTTCTTTTTCGAGATATTTGACCTTTTCTCCCACATCCTTTTTGATACACCTAATGGTATTTACATAGAGTGTACCAGAAGTATTGGTACGACCATTCTGTAAATTACCATAGATGACCACTACTTCTGGTACACTCTATGTAAATACCATTGGGGTGTATCAAAAAGATGTGAGAAAAGGTCAAATATCTCGAAAAAAAAAAAAGTGATTTTCATCAAGATATCGTGATCAAGAAAAACTGCTCAAAAAATGGGGGTCTCGTTTAATTTCAAGATGGACCAAAGGTGTGTTTCCTACTAAGATATATTGATTCAGGGCGATATCATTGTTGAATCGTTTGAAACTACTGTTTCTTGGCCCACTACGCGGTCTATTTCCAATCACCTTCTGGTTCTCGAAATAATGCGTGTCTCTAAATTTGTTTAGGTAGACTAATAGGACAAAGATGACCACCACGAGAGCCAACACAGCACCGCCCACGACATCTTCCCAGTGATTAAAGTGTTCATTGACGAGATGAACATTAAATATGGTGGCAAGCAAGAGGAGACAAACCACGAGGACGCTCGAGATTAATCGAAATGGGCGAGCTGTTCCCACGAAACATAAATAACATGCAATATATAGGCAGCTGTAGGTGCAGATGGCGGCGGGAAATGAGGCCACGACATAGCAATGGTGTCAAAGAATCTTGTTTGCTCGTCATCACCGCCCCTGAAGTCGCACTCCTCGGTGATATTAGTATTCCTCAAGTCGATCCATTTCCTCTCGAAGAGGCCTCGATAATCATCAGGCGGCGTATCTCTCTTGAATCTGGCAGGTAGCTGATCATCACTAGATGATGGCCGTTGTGTACTTGTTGTTGTTGCCGGCTGAATGACACTCAGAGAGGTATTTGAGAACTGTTGGGATGAGCTCGAGATGGGCTGCGACAAAGGATGAATGTTGGTGGTGTCAACTGGAGATGTTGTTTGATTGGTGTTGCTGCTGCTAATGTTGCTGCCTATCACGGACGATATCACTTGAGCACTTGGGACTAGCTGATTGAAGTTAGGTTGGATTGGCCCGTTGGTGGGAGTTGAAGTTGTGGTTGTTGTTGTTGTCAAGGATGGATTGTTTCAGCACTGCCGTGGCTGATGTTCGAGAATCCGAGCGTTTGCAAACAGTGGTTGTAGAGGATGGGGCACTCCTGAGAGAAGTAGGGCCTCAGGTGGCCAGTGGTGTTGGCCAGGATGTCGCATGAGATCATGACAATCAGGAAGCCCAAGGCGTAGGCACCTGAAAAGCGTATGGTGCGCCTGGTGATTGAGTGTAGTTTGCAACAGGCGCATAAGGCACTGGATTTGGCGAAACTTCAGAGCGCCAAACATGGAGTTGATGAGCTCGCATAGGATAATCTAGAATTTGGGAATTGAATAACATTACACATTAGTCAGTTACATATATGTTGATAATTGCAAAAGTGCTTGTTAGTTTACTACTAGAATAAAACTCACCAATGTTATTGGCACAGCCAATAGTAGAGCGACGACAATAATCTCATTGTCCTCTTTGATAAATTGCTTAATAAGGTTTGTTTTAATGAAGGGTTGCCTTATTGTTGTGTCATCACAGTAGAAACCCGGAACGTTTGGCTCATGTTTGTATTCAGAAATGAATATAATAGGCAGAATAGGCGAGGCCAATCAATACGATGACCTCCAATAGAAACACGGGTATTGAGTAGTAATCTAGTTGTGTGGCCTGTTTGCTTGCTGTTGTTGTTGTTGTATCGAATCTTGGTCTTGGTCTTGGTCATCTTGGTGGTTAAGTGATGGTGACCTTGAACTAACTAGCTGTTGCTGGGACGGCGCCGAACGTAGATGATCAAAGGAGGGCCTCAATACTGTTCTGTGAATATCTGTGGGAAGGCATTCAATATAAGTGGCTTGAAAACAATATATAAATGGTTCAATAGAGTTGTTATAAATTTATAATATTCTACTATGGACTTTAATTATAATAAATTTCTCCCGGTTCTTTTGATATTGGTTGGAATTCTATTATTTGTCATAACAATTTTGTTGTTCAAGTATATTTACAAAAGTTTCATTTTTCGCTTTGGTTTTATGGTGTTGCTGAACAACAGTCTCAAATCAGTAGCTGAGTAATTCCGCTCGTGTTACACGACAGAACAGCCTCGCGCTTATGCCGGTGGTTGTCGTAGTGTTTCTCTGGCTCGCTCGCCAAGTCCACAGACACAATGAAACAACAATGCAATTGGATAACAGACTACTAATCTGATATGTATCTCATATATGGTACTATTCACGTGGCAGCCGCTGGTCTTGTTCTTGTTGTTGTTGTTGTTGTTTCATCGAACTTGCAAGCCCGACAACATCCATTCGCTGCTTGAGGTCTTGCAAATGTAATCTTGAGACACTCATGAAACAACAACATTGAAACACACCGATAATGAATAACAAATATTGTGTGTTTAATTAATTGGCTGACTTATTTCTTCGTGGATGGCGTGTGTCCCATTGACTCGACCATTGAATAATCGCAGGCCAAGCGTAACCTGAAGCAGACGTTGCGTGTCAAATGGCAACTGCCTTATGCAAACTGCGCCACTTGTCAATTCACCTGCCTTTCAATCTCCGCCCTTATTACGTGCACTCTTCTGGCTGGCTGGCAGACTGGATAGATGCGCGAAACGCGTAACACTGAATACGAGACCAGACATATATCCGACGGGCCAATTGAACAGAGCTCCAACATCATCCCCGCACATGACATCAAATCCTGTCGAACGGGAACAGGTGAATGGTATCCCGGAGCCCCGAACTCCACCACTGCCACCGGCCGGCAGCCACAAACAGCAACCGGCACCTGTAGATCAGGCGGTCAAACACCAGCAGCCGCCGCCGTCTTCCACCATTGGCAGGCCTCTACCTCCAGCACCCGATGGGCCGACGACGGCCCCTCTCATCCCGCCAGTGTCTCAGGCGCAATATGAGTCATCATTGCAGCTGCAACAGCATATGGCTCGAATGATTTCGAGTGGTCAGCAACAACAACAGCCCCTCAAACGGCGCCGCCACTGCCTCCATCGGCGGCCCTGCTAACACCATATCAGCAGAGGGAGCCAACGAGCATCACCTATGAGCACCTGTTGAAGTTGAATCATCGCTACCATTTGGAGCAAAGTTTGGCCAATCAATGTTCACCTACAAGCAACAAGTCCAGCAACAGCAACAGCAACAGCAACAACGACCTCAATGAGCCCCCTGTTGGTGCCCATCGTGTCTCAGGCACAACAGCAAGCACTACCAGCAGCACCTACACAAGTCCAATCTGCACTCAATCACAGCAGCCGCCAACCATTCGCGGGCTGGCCAAGTGGCCGGACAGCAGTTGAGAGGTCCGCCGCCTGGAATGGCCGACCACCGGGCGCCAGCCAACGCCAGACATGGCCATCAGGCGCAGCCACCTCCACCTCCACCTCCACTTCCTAATCCTCCCCTCCCCGCCACCACCACCGCCATTGGGCCCCAACGCCGCCTTCGCCAACCTCTATGCACATCATCCCTATCAGATAACAGTGGCCAGTCCGTACCTGTCGCATGGGGGCGGCGGCCCGCCGGCCAATGCCTACCATTACCCCGGCCACTACCAGGCCTACCTCAATCACAGTCCGCACTCGGTGACAATGCCACCCAATGAGTTCGGGTCGTTCTATGCTGCGCCGCCAGGTGCTCAGCATGGAGCCATTCCGGTCGAGCCCATCTACGACAAGGTCTTTGTCCCTCGGGCGACAGGTGTTTCTTGGCGATAGAGGCCAGGCCATGGGAGTTCATGAACAGCGAAATTGAGACGATATTTCGCGAGAGCGATCGCCAATCGAGGAAGTCGAATGGCCTTAGTGGAGGCGGGGCGGCTCTGAGTCTGGCGTCTCGTCATCAGGCGCCAGGCCGAAAACAATCAGTCCACCTGCAGGAGGAGGAGGAGGAGGAAGCCTATCAAATAGTGTGTCTCATTCGCCAAACAACTACCATTCGCAAAAGTGCACCCACAATCATAATCACAGCAACGCGGCAGACCTCAATTCGCGGCCAACTTCGTCGTCTTCCTCATCTTCTTCATCCTCATCTTCTTCACCTGGCCAATCAAGCAAACATGACGGCAACCAAAACACCGGCAGCGGTAGCACTTCGACTTTAACCACCACCACCACCACCACCACCAATAACAATACAACGAACAGCCAAACAAATGGCGACAAATCAACCTCGAACGGAATTAAAATTACATGATGATCTTCATGTTTATTACTATTAAATTAAATAAGTATATATTTCCATATAAAAGTCAATGCTTTGTGTTACTACTTCACTGGGTGTCCTCATGTTTGTGTTAATTAATTGTATCGAGTGGATTCAGGGGTTGGGCGGCGACTCGAGCGCCTGGATGGTGGCCCTGTCGAGGCAGGCCTGTTGGACGCGCTCCACGAGCACGCCCAGCTGCAGGGAGTTCTGGGTCCAGCGCATGTCGAAGGTGTTCAGGTAGATGTCCAGCGCCAGCCGATTGGAGCGGCGCCTGATGGTCACCAGATCTCTGGCCAACTGCTCGGCCGGCCGGCTGAAGATCTGCTCGCCAAAGTCCTCGATCATGTCGAGGATCTTGTTGGCCTCGGCGTGCACTGACTCCCTGACGGCCGGGCCCAAGTTGGACTCGTTCACCATCGACTCCATGTTGTCGGCCCACGCCGAGATGGTCCTGTTGGCGTTCTCGAGCTCGCGCCGACAGGTAGAGGCCGCCGCTGCCGCTCCACCTGGGCTACTGGTGGCCGCCAGTGCATTTGGCGACTGTAACGGCGGCGGCACTATGTGTGTTGGCCAGACGAGAGAATGTCACCATCAATCAGCATTGTTGTCGTCTTGGTTACAGATTGAGTCAAGGGAGATGTTATATCAGATGCTTACCTGCTTGGATTGTGGCCATCCAACCGGAGGCTTGCGGTTAAACACATGAGGCCGAAGAGGACTGGAAGCACATTCTTGTGTTGGCTAATTGTTCTTGTTGGCAGTTCTATTCTGTGTTACTTTGCTCGTATTTGCAGCGATCCTCACTTGCAATGGGACTATTTATCGGACGGCGGTGGCGGCGGTGGCGGCAGTGGCGATCGGACGAGAACAATCACTTGCAGGTGATCATCGCTGGAATGTTGTTGTTGTTTTAGTTACGCTCAAATTCTACACCATCAGCATCCAATGGGCCAGTGCAACCTCGCCGGCCCTACCACCGACTCGGCAACACAAATGACACAAAAACTAAGAGGAATGGCGCTCCACAGGTGGCGCACGCTGTAATAGGCATCTACCGCAGCGGCCCGTGTTAAGTCTATGGCGCCGATTGTCTAAATTTGGCAAAGTCCGCTGCGGATGCGACAAATGGTCTTTGTCGCTTATACATGGAGAGCAGCTCCAAGATGGTGAAGAAGCCGCGCAAGGCAGCCGCCTATGTCCCGGCAAACAGAGAGCCTCTCCGGCGAGTTGGGCAACTCGCGACGAATTTGACGATAGCAGAACTGGTTGAGATCAGAAAGTACTTACGCGGTGCAAAGAAATAGACGATAACGATAGAAAGATCTTCTTCGATAGATCCACCTGCGAGATTGCCGACTACGACGAACCTCGAAATGAGTCGCTCTCGATTGTTGCCTCCCGATCGATGCGTGTCTCAAATGAGCCCTAGAGATTCCCGCATCGAACACAGGTTTCGATCGCCCATACGATGCCTATGCCCGATAGTATGATAGTCGCTTGTCGTACCATCCATGGCAAGTGGATTGCATTCCTGCTGAGAGTCGAATCGCCAGACGAATCTGCAGTGATATTAAAATCCATTAGATCCATCGCTTTTGTGCATCAAGCCAACCGTTTGATCGGATCTCTAAATGGCTCGTTCACAAGCCACTAGCATCATCGCGAGTCGCCTCGATCGATCGACGTCTCGCTTCTATGGGTGTCTCAGATGGTTACCAAGTGAGAAACCAAAATCAAACACAAGTCTTAATCATCGATAGACGCCTTGTTACGATAGTCGCTTGTCGTACATCTCAATATTGATTGATAATTGGAACTGCAGTCAGCCGAATCGCTAGGGCGAGTCTGCAGTTGCCTCAAAGACCAGCTGTTTGATTGAATTTCTCGGTATGGCGCGAAGCGACACCCAACGAGGAGAGCAGAGTAGACGTTCGCGTAGTTGGCCGAGATGATACCTTCTTCAAGTATCGGATATCATGCACACAACTAAGTTACGAAATCTGATAAGATACTGCGTCAGTGGTCGTCGTCGTTAATTGAAACACAATCTGCCGGGTGGACGCGCACGTAAGTTGCACCATCGATTAATTAATATTCGAGATTGAGTAACTAATATTTCTCAATGCGTTTCGTCAACCAAACACACAAACAAACAAACAAACAATCATTCAATCAATCAGTCAACATTAGGGGCAGGGCTTGGTGACAACTAACTTTCTTTGGATGCGGCCACATAAATAGATTGGACTCGAAAAGTGAGTTATATATGCTAGTTATAATAACAAAGAGAAACAATATTAACTCTCGACCATCCACACTGTACAATACTACGCTTTTTTAATATAATTCGATAGACTAGATAGATTAGATATGGACCGGAGGACGGCCTAGGTCGACGAGCAGGTTTTAATGTAGCCAATGATGTAGCAAATAGTGTAGCAAATTTTAGTGTAGAACAGACAGATTCTGATGTAAAACAAGCAAAAATTTTTAATGTTGTAGGCCAAACTAGTTTTAATGTAGAGAAAAAAGTAGCAAATAGACTATGTAAACCACAAATAAAAGAGCACTTTGAATACATTCTATGCTCTAAGATACCATTTATACAGCCACAAAATGATACAAATATGTCAACAGAATTGCTCAAGTCCTTTAGAAGGCACTATGATAAAACATTGCTCGTCGACACCGCCAGCAATAGGCAATGGAGTGGAGCGCAATTGCTCGACCAAGCAGGCCGCATCGCCACTGGATTGGTGCAACAGGTGGGCATCCGACCTAATGACACTGTGATGACGATATGCGAACATACTGGCCAGGAGATATTGGCCGCCCTGGGGGCAGTGTTAGCCGGAGCGGCACTTTACGGAACAACCCCGAAAGATGGTTACAACGAAATCAAGACACTATGCGAACTGGCCACGCCCAATGCAATATTCGTGAATGGCAATCTGCATGAGATGGCTATGGCCCTAAAGAGGAATGTCAAGGGACTAGCAGAGACGCGCATCGTTTGGATGGAGCAGCCGAGACAGGTGGTAAGTAATAGTTTACTTATCAACACGACAACCACCACCAATGTTGGGCTTAATGGGTATGGAATGGATGTGAATAACAACGCTTTGGGGAATTGAAGCCTTTGACACAAACAATAATGACATAGCAGGGGACATGGGGGATTGGATGCCAGTGGCAATGGTTTGGCGGACTTAAGGGACTTTGATTTAAACAATAACAGCCAGGAGGAGCTGGATGCGTATGCTGTGCAAACCATTAAGGACAGAGACCAGGTAGTTTGTTTCCAGGACCTGTTAGGAGGACCATTGGATATGGACTTGATAGAGGACATTGCAAACCGACAGATACATGCTAAGGACCACCACTTGACGTACATGCTCACGTCAGGATCCACCGGACGCCCTAAGGTAGTGCCATCGACCCACGAAGAGCTCGTGTATGGTCTCTATTCCATGATATCGGCCGCCAGCACTTCAGTAGATTATTCTGTAACAAACCAGCCAGATTGTAACAATAATTGTGATAGTAATAATTATAACATCCATAGTGAGAGAAGTGAGAGTAATGAGAGTAGTGAGGTAATAAAGGCCAACAGGGGGCAACAGAGCGACGGAAGTACCGTCGCTCTGTTGCCCCTTGTTGCACCCCAGGCGCCGCCGGCACAATGAACAACACCCGAGTTCATTGTGGCGGCGGCGTCTCATCCATTAGCGGCCCATTGCTGCCGATAGATGCCGATAGTATTGTATCGGGCGACCTACCGCTGGACCATGGCGCCGGCCTGAACACAATGTTCTTGGCTCTCTGGCTGGGCGCCAAATTTGTGGTGATGCCATCCTACGAGGAGGATATCTTTTGGCAGGCAGTCAGCGACCACAAGATCACCATGTCCATATCCAGTACCACCTTTGGATATCGTCTGTTCTCTCGGCTCCAAGTCGGCGATCGATCGAGGGGAAAACAACAAGTGGAATCTGTCTTCGTTCAAGTTCATGGGATGTGCCGGAGCCAAGCTGGCATTCGTGGATCTCATCAGAGAGGTGACTAGCACCTATCCACACATCCGAGTGGTCCAGTGCTATGGATGCACCGAAGTGGGCTTCATCAGTATGGTCCACCAGGACGAGTCGCATACTAAGTACCTGGAATCTACCGGCTACCTGTTTCCAGGCCTCCTGGCTAAGCTGGTCGACCCAGACAGTGGCCAGAACCAAACCAAGGCGGCCGGCAGGCCCTCCACTGGCCGAGGCGAGCTACTCGTCTGGTCGAAGAGCAAGTTCAAGGGCTACAGGTGTCACCGAGACGACGACCCGCGTAAGATATACGCCGCCTGTCAGGACGACCAGGGTTTGTTCTATCGGACGGGCGACCAGGCGCGCCTCGACGCCCAAGGCCGCATCTATGTCCAGGGCCGCTTCAAGGACACCCTGTATCTCATGGGGATTGGAAGATACCGCCCGAGGAGCTGGAGGAGGTCGTCAATGGGCACCCACTCGTGGAGATGTCGGCCGTGATTGGAGTGCCCGATAAGGAGCTGCCGGGTTGCCATGCGCCCAGGGCGTTCGTGAAGCTAAAATCGTTGGACTCCATAGAGATGGCTGTTGGTGGTGGTGGTGATGTTAGCAACAACAAGCCGTTGCTGGATGCATGGCTGGACTCGGCCGACGGGCGTCAGTTGGTGGCCAAGTTTCGCTCGGGCGACTTTGCCTACATCGGGCGACACATCTACGAGTTTGTTGCCGAGCGGACGGCCAGGCCGAAGCACCTGACGGGCGGCGTGCGCATCCTCGACGAGTTTCCACGCGTTGGTCTCCTCAACAAAGTCGACCGCAAGGCCCTGCATCTGATTGCCGACTGACACGGGCCCGCAACACCTGTATGATCCTCCCGGCAGATGCTATCATCAGCCCGACTTACTTGGTGGGGGCCGCACTTGGGTGGGCTTACCTGGCGGCTGTAGCGGCTGCTGCTTCTGCTTCTGCCGTTGAAACGCCACTCGAACCGTTAGATAGACTCACCGAGGAGCTCTGAGGGCGCAACAATCGATTGTGGAGAGGAGCAGAGGCACGTCGACGACGACGACGACGGGGGCGTTTTGGCGTGATCGGCAACCTGTCGGGCGAGGCGTGAAATGCGAAACTCTGTCCCATGGTGGCTGTTGCACAAGTCAGTTAGGCGCCCGCCACTGCAACGGCTGATCGATTGATCTGTCGATGATTGGTTTTTTTGTTTCCAACGCAACATTGGCCAACCTTATTGATTATTATGTCTTTTATCATTAGTAATATACAAGCGAGTGATAAGCAGCAAACAAACACACACACAGAGAGTGGGGTCGTTAACAAATAGCGAAAGTTCCAGACACATGTGGCGGGGTGTCGATTGTGATTTGAGTGTAGATGTATCAGTATTTGTAACACACAGCATTAAAGGCTCTCTTGCAAAAACAACAAAAACGACGATGGCGACGACAACATCAACGTCACCTTTGACGATTCCATCCCCCGCCCCCTCTCCTATGAGGATGCGCTCAATCGTCTCACATGATGGTCTTTGCACACTCAACAAGTGGCTCTATTTATATGAGAGACTGTTCGTCGGCCTCCTAATTGATGAAGCCTCTACTCCGAGCGATGAGTTTTGTTTTTACAACCGCTGAAAGTCGGCCACCTGTCTGGCTGCGGGTTATTTTTAACCCACACGACCAGGCGCGTCGTCCACTACGTCGACCGATCATTGAACAGGTGGGCCCACATCGACGTCGGCGACTTTCCACAGTCGTCGGGCGCGGCTGGATGTGACTTATGATGACTCATCACGGCTTGGCCCTTCTCAGGTGACATTCGAGCAGTTTGCAGGCCCAGCATCATCTTCTTCGCGGAGGTCTCAGTCGGTCGTCTTGGAAGTCTCTCTCAGAGGCAGGTGCGGAGGCTATCGGTAGCAACAGACAAAGACACGTCGATTAATTAGAACACAGCCAAGAGTTGCTGTGTGTGTGTGATTTGGCTGTACTCCGTCAGCTCGCAAGGTGGTTGTCCCCGTGGTGGTTGGCGTCGTCGTCGTCGTCGTCGATGATTGCGGTGTCTCTGCTGCTAATATGGCGCCGACGAGGCCGAGGCCTGTCTGCTTGCTGCGGGTTTAGAGTTTCAATTTTTCAGATTTTACACAGACAAAGCGGCAATTCGAGATGCCAACAAATGGCGCGAACTACTTGTTGACTGAGCACAGCATTGTGCACCAGAGTGCCTCATCGAGCCATCAATGATCGGTCTATTGATTTGATCGCCAAAGCAGTGACACCAAATCCATGCAACATATTTACAATCATCATCATCATCATCATCCTGAGAGTCGCCGATGCGAACCAATAAATTAATAAATAAACAAACAAGTTTTTATCTATCATACACACACTTATTTATATTATTATTATTATTATCAAATTCTCAATTAATATCTATCATACCTCAAGCAATACAATGAACGCCATCAAGTCAGCTAATTCAACAGCAGCCTCAGCAACAACAATAGCCAATAGCACAAGTCAGGCCATGGCCGCCCCTCGGCCAGCCACCAGCTGAGATGTTACTTGTGCGAGATACCCAAACAAGAGTACTCGCTCATCAGGTCGTTCAGTGAGATCATCTGCCGGGGCTGCCTCAACTACGAGGGCCCCGACCAAATCGAGAATGTCATCAAGACGGCGCGCCTTTCGAAGGGCCCATCCAATGGACGCCCGGGCGCCCACCCGGCAGCACTACCAACACTAGTAGACTCCAACAGCAACCACCATAATAATTCCAAAGAGCATACAGAGATTCTATTTAGAAGTGATTCCGATTCAACGAAGACAAAAGAAAGAAACGATAAGCCCGCCAAAGGTGCGAGCAGCACAGAGACAGATACATCGCCTCCACTCATGTGGACACCCGCACTGACTACAGCTACAATTCAACAAACAGACGGGCCAAGAAGTGGACCAAAACAACAACAACAACAACAACAACAACAACAACAACACCAACAACCACCAACACCACCAGCACAACAGCCAGCCTTCATCAGATCGAGTTCAGCACTGAATACGAGACCAGACATATACCCGACGAGCCAATTGAACAGAGCTCCAACATCATCCCCGCACATGACATCAAATCCTGTCGAACGGGAACAGGTGAATGGTATCCCGGAGCCCCGAACTCCACCACTGCCACCGGCCGGCAGCCACAAACAGCAACCGGCACCTGTAGATCAGGCGGTCAAACACCAGCACCCGCCGCCGTCTTCCACCATTGGCAGGCCTCTACCTCCAGCACCCGATGGGCCGACGACGGCCCCTCTCATCCCGCCAGTGTCTCAGGCGCAATATGAGTCATCATTGCAGCTGCAACAGCATATGGCTCGAATGATTTCGAGTGGTCAGCAACAACAACAGCCCCCTCAAACGGCGCCGCCACTGCCTCCATCGGCGGCCCTGCTAACACCATATCAGCAGAGGAGCCAACGAGCATCACCTATGAGCACCTGTTGAAGTTGAATCATCGCTACCATTTGGAGCAAAGTTTGGCCAATCAATGTTCACCTACAAGCAACAAGTCCAGCAACAGCAACAGCAACAGCAACAACGACCTCAATGAGCCCCCTGTTGGTGCCCATCGTGTCTCAGGCACAACAGCAACACTACCAGCAGCACCTACACAAGTCCAATCTGCACTCAATCACAGCAGCCGCCAACCATTCGCGGGCTGGCCAAGCGGCCGGACAGCAGTTGAGAGGTCCGCCGCCTGGAATGGCCGACCACCGGGCGCCAGCCAACGCCAGACATGGCCATCAGGCGCAGCCACCTCCACCTCCACCTCCACCTCCACTTCCTAATCCTCCCCCCCCGCCACCACCACCGCCATTGGGCCCCAACGCCACCTTCGCCAACCTCTATGCACATCATCCCTATCAGATAACAGTGGCCAGTCCGTACCTGTCGCATGGGGCGGCGGCCCGCCAGCCAATGCCTACCATTACCCCGGCCACTACCAGGCCTACCTCAATCACAGTCCGCACTCGGTGACAATGCCACCCAATGCGTTCGGGTCGTTCTATGCTGCGCCGCCAGGTGCTCAGCATGGAGCCATTCCGGTCGAGTTGGATCCCACCGGCCAGAGACTGGACGCAGTGAGTCAGCAGCAACAGGACGAGATGAGCTTGAGGCACCTGCTCAGTGGCGACTTCGACTTTAACCGCCACCTGAATATGTTTCATCCCGCCCGAAGTGGCCTCGTCGACGTTGGCCGACACTCAGTCTCGCCCATGGCTCAGCATCAAGACACTCTGGTCGATGCCCGCCGGCCTCTCACCGGCAAAAGCAACCACAACGTCAACCTCAACTACCACCATCAACAGCAGCAGCAACACCATAACCACAATGATCAGTCCTTGGACAAAAGCGGTGGTCATCGACAGCAAGAGCAACAGGTCGAGATCAGTCACCAGAGTAGGGCCAGAGATTCGCCCATTCTAGTGGGGACACCAGCGACGGCGCCCCCGAACAGGCCGCCCACGAAGAGACCCTACAACAAGAAGCCCAAGGAGTTGGCACCTATCCAACGGTCTGGCTCGCCCGGGGCCGGCAATAAAGCATCCAATGGGCCAGTGCGACCTCGCCGGCCCCACCACCGACTCGGCACCACAAATGCGCCTAGCGATGCAGCCTCCACTGCCCCAACTAACGAAAGGCAACATCTTCGAGGGCACCTCCACCTCCACCAACAGCAGCAGCAACAGCAACAACAACATCAAAATTATGAATCCAACTCGAGCAAATCGATCATTCGCGACCGCCTTATTGCCAAAGCGGTGGCCAACGCCTCAGATCGGGCGCTAGCGTCGTCCGCCCTGCCTCAGGCCACGCCACGCCCAAGCCCGTCGACTGGGCGAGCTCAGTTGACGGCGGCGGTGGCGGCGGACCTACCTCAGATAGCAATCAACGTTTACCCATAGACCTCAACAATGGCGGCGACACTGAGGCCCTGAATCGATGCCAGTGAAACGGCCGCCAACCGACCACAACCAGCAACACACTCACCACCAGAGAGCCAAAGTGGGCCGAATGTCACCGCCGCGCCCTCCGCCCCCACCTGCGCCATCAACGAGGCCCACCAGTCTGGATCTCCATCATCACCTGTCGTCGAGATCTCACCGACAACAAGTTGCCGCAACAGCGGCCGCCATGCCAGATGCCCCAACCAGCTCGCCATCCTCTCAGGCCTCTTCTTCGTCGTCCACCTCGAAACGGGCGCCCGAAACGTCAACATTGGCTGACACTGGCCGTGGAGGAACATCGGCCGGCGAGATGCGCCATAAGCACCAGCACCAACAGAAGCAGAGCCATCCCGGAGGCAACTATGGTGCCGTGGTGGTGTTGAAGTGTCTGATGTGCCAGGAACGGCTGGAGGACAGGCACTTCGTCCAGTGTCCGTCGGTGGTTGCCCACAAGTACTGTTTCGCCTGCTCGAAGGTGTCCATCGAGCGCCAACAGGCGGAGAACAAACGCACGAGGGGCCCATCTACGACAAGGTGTTCTGTCCCTCGGGCGACAGGTGTTTCTTGGCGATGGAGGCCAGGCCATGGACGTTCATGAACAGCGAAATTGAGACGATATTTCGCGAGAGCGATCGCCAATCGAGGAAGTCGAATGGCCTTAGTGGAGGCGGGGGCGGCTCTGAGTCTGGCGTCTCGTCATCAGGCGCCAGGCCGAAAACAATCAGTCCACCTGCAGGAGGAGGAGGAGGAGGAAGCCTATCAAATAGTGTGTCTCATTCTGCCAAACAACTACCATTCGCAAAAGTGCACCCACAATCATAATCACAGCAACGCGGCAGACCTCAATTCGCGGCCAACTTCGTCGTCTTCCTCATCTTCTTCATCCTCATCTTCTTCACCTGGCCAATCAAGCAAACATGACGGCAACCAAAACACCGGCAGCGGTAGCACTTCGACTTTAACCACCACCACCACCACCACCACCAATAACAATACAACGAACAGCCAAACAAATGGCGACAAATCAACCTCGAACGGAATTAAAATTACATGATGATCTTCATGTTTATTACTATTAAATTAAATAAGTATATATTTCCATATAAAAGTCAATGCTTTGTGTTACTACTTCACTGGGTGTCCTCATGTTTGTGTTAATTAATTGTATCGAGTGGATTCAGGGGTTGGGCGGCGACTCGAGCGCCTGGATGGTGGCCCTGTCGAGGCAGGCCTGTTGGACGCGCTCCACGAGCACGCCCAGCTGCAGGGAGTTCTGGGTCCAGCGCATGTCGAAGGTGTTCAGGTAGATGTCCAGCGCCAGCCGATTGGAGCGGCGCCTGATGGTCACCAGATCTCTGGCCAACTGCTCGGCCGGCCGGCTGAAGATCTGCTCGCCAAAGTCCTCGATCATGTCGAGGATCTTGTTGGCCTCGGCGTGCACTGACTCCCTGACGGCCGGGCCCAAGTTGGACTCGTTCACCATCGACTCCATGTTGTCGGCCCACGCCGAGATGGTCCTGTTGGCGTTCTCGAGCTCGCGCCGACAGGTAGAGGCCGCCGCTGCCGCTCCACCTGGGCTACTGGTGGCCGCCAGTGCATTTGGCGACTGTAACGGCGGCGGCACTATGTGTGTTGGCCAGACGAGAGAATGTCACCATCAATCAGCATTGTTGTCGTCTTGGTTACAGATTGAGTCAAGGGAGATGTTATATCAGATGCTTACCTGCTTGGATTGTGGCCATCCAACCGAGGCTTGCGGTTAAACACATGAGGCCGAAGAGGGACTGGAAGCACATTCTTGTGTTGGCTAATTGTTCTTGTTGGCAGTTCTATTCTGTGTTACTTTGCTCGTATTTGCAGCGATCCTCACTTGCAATGGGACTATTTATCGGACGGCGGTGGCGGCGGTGGCGATCGGACGAGAACAATCACTTGCAGGTGATCATCGATGGAATGTTGTTGTTGTTTTAGTTACGCTTAAATTCTACACCATCAGCATGACGTTTCTAATGTTGTTGTTGTTGTCATTTTTCAAAACACTGACAGTGGCCGACAGTGTTTTATTTCAATATCAACAGTTACTTTTGCAACTAGAACAACAACGACGACGACCAGTACAATGAAAACTCGAGTCGCCACATTAAATCAGTCAAGTGTCATATTTGCAATTAGACACCAGGCAAACAATGCGGCTCGGGTGCGCGACGTGAGCAAAGTTGTCTTTATCATTGCATTCATCGCTTTCACGCTCACATACATGTTGTCGTCTGTCATATTTGGATTATCAATTATTTGTCATGCAAATAAGCCGCCCGACTGCAATACGAAACCCTTTCATTTGAATGCTGCTCTACTCTGATTCGTCGTCATCATCATCGTCGTTGTCGTCGTCGCCGTCGTAATTTGATAATTAACTAACAGCCGCCGGTCGCATGACGTCTCTGGTCCATGTTGACCAGTCTGCATTCGTCAGCCTTTATTTCAACTCTGTTACATGGCATTTGTGATAACAAAAAGATACAATGGATTTGCAAATCCAGTCGCGGCGCTTACGGGCGGCAAGTTCACTGGGGCGAGACGAGAATGCACTGTCCCGCAACGGCGACAATCTACACGATGCTCATAGGCGCACTTACACCACCGCCAGCCTGCTGGTAGTTGTCCTCCTCTTCTTGGCCTATCATACCAGGTCCCACTGATGGAGACTTGCCACTTCCTGCTGTCTGTGGTCGGCGCCGGACGAGCTGAGAGCCGCCTTGCTCGTCGTTTTCGTCGCTTATCTTATCGTCCAGATGGGTCGTCGTGGCCGCCGCAGGTTGTTGCAGTCTCTTCAGGCAGTCGTGATGGAAATGATGGCCATGGAATAGCTCGTAAGGAGGCCCGGCGGCGCCCGTCGTCAGGTTCTCCTCATCGTCGGTGGTGTTCTGTGAAACGTACGACTCCTGGTCATGATGGTGGTGGTGGTGGTGGCAGTCGTGGTGCTCATAGGAAGTTGTGAAGGACGAGGCTGACGAGTGAGACGAACAGACACTGGCCAAGTCGTCGTCCATGGGAATCAAGTCGTCGTCGTCGTCGTCCTGGTCATCCCGATCGTCGCGCATTAACAATGTACGATGATTGGCGACGGCGCCAGGCGGGAAGGCTGCGGCCGCTGGTCCACGGCCGCCGGCCAGCACCACCGAGTGGTGCGAGGCGACTCTCGGCCGGCCGCCTCATGGAGCCGTCGCTGCCCTCTGGCCTCTGCTCGATCACCAGAGTTCTCATCTGCCTTGTGTCGCCACTGGCACTCGTCAGCAGGCTTGGGCTTTCCAGCGGGTTTATCACAATTCTGGTGGCGCCGCCGGACGGCTGCCGCTGTTGGGCGGCCGCAATCTCGTCGTCCCATGAAAGAGAGTCGAGGTCGGAGGAGCTGGTCAGTGTCTGTTGGCGGCTCTGCTTACTGCTGGCCACCGCTGGCCTCTTCGTTCTCGTTCTCGTCCGCGAACGCTGTTGCTGTCGTCGTCGATTAAACACTAGTCTAGTATCACCTGTCCACTTGACGATGGAGTCGAGCGACCTCTGGTTGCCACTGTCTGGTTCCATTTGGCTGCCACCAAACATGAGCTCATCATCTTCATCCTCGTCCTCTTCGAGGTCGTCCTCTTCCTCTTCTTCTTCGTCCAATGTTTCTCCTCCTCCTCTTCTTCTTCGCACCCCAATTCGTCTTGATCGTAGCCAATCATCTCCACTTGTTTGCGTCTTCGCTCGTCCACTTCCAGCCTATGCAACTCCTCCTCTAACATCTGCTGCTCATCCTCGACTTCGTCGTCGTCCTCTTCGTCGTCGTCGTCGTCGTCGTTGGCGAAATAGCAGTCGGCGCGAGCCGAGTCGATGTCAAACGACAGGCCCTGTAACTCGATCGACTTGGACGACACCAACTTGCCGTTTCTCATTACGTAACGGGGCCGATGCTCCTCCTCTTCGTCATCGTCGTCCGCCTGATTGATGCGGTGGCGGCCGTTGTCGTCTGCTTGGATGCCGTTGACGGACTCCTTGAGATTGGTGAGCGCAATAACGAGCATGATGACAACGAGACTGACCACAAACACCAGGAAGGCCAGCGCCACTCTATTGAGCTTGGTGTTTTGCTCCAAAGTTGCTCTCCAGCACTGATTGGTCGTAGCCGGCGTACCTCTGGCCGCCGGAACCAGCCGGACTGATCACCTGGCCAACCTCTGACGGCCTCGAGTCTCTATAATTATACAACAAGTTGTTCTCGACGAAATTCACTGGCGATTCACGCAGGTAGTCCATCGATCTCACATTCACTTGCCCACTTGAGGCCAATGATTCACTTGCCTGCTGCTGGTGCTGCTGATGTTGGGCCGACGATGGCTTCAAGTGAATGATGGTCACTGTTTGCAGGTACTCGTTACTAACCAGGCGGCCGTTCATGTCGGAACAGGTGAGCCGGAAGGTGCGCTCTGAGTACAGGGCCGGCTTCTGGTTCTTGTAGAGGATCATTGTCAACAGTTGCTCGTAGTGGTCGGCGCTATCGAGGCCGTAGATGAGGGCACCGTCACGCGACTGCTGCCAGTACAGATTCAGCTCAACCATCTGCTCTATCAGCGGGACCAGCGTCTCATGGATGGTATTCAATGGCGGATAGATTTGCACATTGCACGCCTCTATTCTTCGCTTCAGAGAGTGCAGGTTGACGGTTCGGGTGAGCCTCTTAGGTGCCGCTTGGGAGTTGGCCCACCCATTGGTTGCCTGTTGCTCGTTGGTGTTGGTGTTGGTGTTGAGAGTCGTCGAAGAGTCTTCAATATAATCAGAGTCCGAGCTCGACTTGGTTGGTGTCCATGACGGGGACGACGAGGACGAATTGACGACAAGATTGGCCATCGAATCAGTGTCCTTAGGCTTGTCAGGTGATGGAGAATCGCCTTCATTGATGATTGTACTCGAAGTGGTGGACTTGCGCGCCAAGTTGAGCCATTTTACGCGCAGATTGATCGACTCGAACAGGCGAACGCCCGACTGGAAGGGCTCATATTCCCTGGCCAGGTTTGGCGTGCCCACAATGGAAATCATGGGCAAACTGGGGCTCGGCAAGACGTTCACCTGCACGCGAACAGGATCGATGTGCAGGCTCTTGCCGGCCATGTTGCTGCTCGGTGTAGTTACGTCTTGTAGAATCGATTGGCTTGGTTCGAGCTGGTGGTGGTCATCTTCGTCGTTGTTGCCATTGAGGCTGCTCGCAGACGTTGAAGATGCTGGCGTTGAAGCCATCGAGCATTCGATGTTCGTTTCCATGTTGATCATTCGCCGGCCAATGGAGGGCAGTAGGCGCCGATTCACGTAGGCCACCTGAGCGAGCGCGTCCTCGACGTCCAACAGGTCGTGGCCATTCAGGAGGATCCTCGACTGCGACTCCTGGTAGGAAACGAACGAGTTATCAACAGCAGAGGTGCCCTTAATGCCACTCGATAATGAACCCATCTCGTGGTGTTGGTCGCTTTGGGTGGGCGCCAGCTGTGATTCCAGCGACTCGCTGCAGCGGCCCAAACACTCGATCACTCTCGAGTCGTCGTTTGACTCGGCCACCAGACTCAGTCCCGACAGGGAACCCTGAAGTGGCCGGACATCTGGTGGCGGCCGCCGCCGCTCGGGCAGGCGCCCAGCCAGACAGTTGGTTTGGCAGCTGGGCGCCTCTGCTGGCGGACCTCCGGCGGCGGCGGCGGCGGTGGCGATTTCTCGAAATGGTCTTCCAAATCAGATCCGTGCAAATGAGAATGGCGGCTCTGATCGGCGCCCATCTCGGGCTGCTTGTTGTCCTCGAACTGCTGCCCGTCCACGTGAAGCTCCACGCGAGGATAGTCGACGTTCACCGAGTACAAATGCCACTTGTTGTCACAGGTCTGGTCGGAGTCCAGTGTCCAGCGCCATTCCACTGGCCCATCCTGTTCATCATCCATTCGATCCATCACCAAGGGCCTCGTCAACAGAATGAGCGTGCAATTCCTCAGGTAGATGGCGTATTGGCGCTGCCGATGATGCTCTCGGCGATGGTTCTTTCGCTGGTGACGACCATGACCCTTATGACTGGAGGTCGATGGGTCCGCCTCGTCCGCTGAAGGTTCGATGGCACATCAGGTACTCTCTCACGTGTCTGGTGAGCTCCTGGAGCTCGTCCACATCTTGGTCGCCGTCGTCGTGCTTCCCATCGTCTGCTGGAATGTATACGGGCGTGGCGCATCCAGAAGGTCAGCGTATACCTGTGCCCGAACAGGTGTTGACTCGACGTTCGGTTGTCCAAGATGGTTGTCTGGCCAAAAGATTGAGCCAGGCACCTGAACAGAGCTGGAGATGCCATCGAAGTGGTAGATCTGGTCGCGATAGATGGCGCCGGGGTCAGGCTGGCGGCCGGTCAGCCCTCGTTGGCGCCGGCCAGCAGGCCCGTGGCTGGTGCTGCTGGCGCCTGCCTGGCCGACCGACGTCCGGCCGTCGGCTGGTGGTGTTTGCGGCCCCGCACGCGCTCGCGGCTCCTCTGGCCTCTGGTGGCCGGCTCCTCCGACGATCTGGCCGCGAACTCGCCCGCCAGACGGCCATAGTTTCCGGTGGGCAAGTAGGCGCCCAGGTTGTCCTCATCAGGCTCGACGAGGCCCACTGCGACATCCTCCAGGTCACCTTCGTCGTCGTCGTCGCCTTCCGCATCGTCGCCTGGCATTGGCAAAAGGTCATCCAGCCCCTTGGCGGAGTCGAGGCGGCCGTCGTTTTGAATGATGACCTGGTCCGATTGGGCCTGTCGTCTGGCGGCGTCTGAAGATGCCATCGATTTATCGTTCTTGTGGTGGTGGTGGCGAACGAGGCCTCCTATCCATTTGTTGTGCGCGTTGAAGGGTGGCAACAGCTCTATGAGCTTCGTTTGGGCGCCTGCAGTGGGTCGGGTGGTGGTGGGTTGTGGTGGTAGTAGTTGTTAGTGGTTAGGCGCCAAAGATAAACGACGACGACGACGACGACGACGGAGGTCAGCGGCGATGATCAAGATAAGTGAACTCAGTTACAGGGCAAAGTTGGTGGACATCATTAAGCAATTCAAATGGGCCCAAAGAAAGAGAGACGACGTTGAGATTGTTGAACTCTGCGGCGACGGCGGCGGCGGCTCCTCCAATGTAATGATTGATTATTGGTGGGCCAACTGCAGCAAACTTGGAGGCGGAGAATGTGATTGCCTTTGCACATTTTAGATGTGTATATGACACGCTGACTATGTGTTGATTAAATAGGCCGACAACAACAACAACAAACAAACCCAACGCAAGTTATGTTGATTTTAGCGCCCCAAATTAACAGGCGGCCCTGTCCACTTTGGGGCCACACCGACCGGAAGCCGATGGGCTCAAGTCCATCCAATTAGTGTGGGCGGCCGAGGCTGGTCTGATGACCTTAATGGTGGTGGTGGTGGCGGTGGTTGGCCTTCGCGTTTGTACGACAACATGGACGAGAAATTGCTTACTCCTTTGCTATCGGGCCGGCTGGGCTTTCAGTAGGCTCGACCAGATCGAGTCCTATCTAGTCCAGTCCGGTTCATCTCAGACTGGCCGACTGGCCACACGGAATATACCATCGCCCAAGTAAGTCGCTAGAATAATCGGCTTACGCATTCGGCCAAATCAAGTGCACCACCAAAGCCGTCCTCCGGCGGCCAGCCACCAGCCGCCAGCCGCCAGGTGAGCCTCGTACCCAGCCCGCCGGGTTATTGATGACCATCTGTCTTGGTGGCGCTTCAATTTGGCCGCAAGCTGGCCAGCGCCGGTGCCCATTTGATTGGCCTCCAGCTATAACCAGCAGTCTGCCGGGCGGGCGGGCGGGCGGTCGACCAGTGGCCACTGAGCCAAGATGTCGTCTTCATTGGCGTTGTTGTTGCTGTTGGTTTGTCGGCCGTCGCCAGATTTGATGATCGATGGGCTTCGTGCTCGTACGGCCAGTCTGTTTCCATGAAACAACCAGGACGACGACGGCGACGACTTGAACGTCCAGTTGGCCATTCAATTCAATTCAATTGAATCATCCGCCGCCGCCCGCCTGGCTTGACCATTGTAGGCTTTGCATTTAGATGGAAATCTTGATTTCTCTCCTCTCGTCGGCTGGCCAGCCTCGGCTTCCTTCAATGCAGTCTAAAAAGATTTCAAATTCAAGATAAGCCTCTCGTCTTTCTCGACCTCTGTCAGTCGGCCACACGCGCCCTCGAGTCCATCGGCTGGGCCATAAACACTCGCCGCCGTCGACCGGCGCCGAGTGTTTATGGCCCAGTCTCGTCCATCGGCGCCACTCGCCTCAATTGGATTGATTTCGCGCTGATCCGATTCCGGACGAGGCCGACCTCCGGCGTTGGTTTGCCAAATGAATTGTTCTGGCAGAGCCGAGCCGAGCCACGTCGATGAAGAGTCAAAAAGCCGCTGGGAATTGGAGCCAATGGAGACCTCACTCGCTCACTCACTCGCAAGTCAACAAACTAATGGCCACTTTTACACCTCCGCACTCTCTCCAATTGCCGGATAGATTCGTCCACGCGCCCACAGAGAGTCTCAGGTGAGCTCAGAGGCGAGTAATTTAAAGCCCCTAGCCAATCAGTCAGTGGGTCTGGCCACTAGCCGAGCGACATCCCGACAAATTAGCATCTAAACGACGTCGGCCAGGCCAGGCCAGGCCAGGCTGGTGGACGTATCGCCTTTCAGGTTAGCTGCGTGTGCAATCCAACTGCCATGAAGGCCAGCTGGACCAACTCCAGCCAGTCCGCCAGCCATTCAATTCAATTCAATTATTACTCTACACGAATTGATGAACAGAGGGCTGAATCGGAAGGGAATGGAGTAGAGTGCAGTGCAGAGTCCCATTGGGAGACGAGCTGAATAATTGCAGGGCCCTGCATTTGTCCTCTCACTTACCGCATAGACGGCGCTTGGAGGCCATCGAATAGGAGTCCCGATCGCAGTGGAACGACGAGCTGGCCCGGCCTGGCTGGCCTCCTCCAGTCAGCTCACCTGAGCCATCCATCGCCTGCTGCTGTTTGTCCTGTGCCTGCTGAGGCTGCTGCTCGCCCGCCTCAAGCCGAGGCCCACCGTTATGTTGGGCCGGTGGCATTTGAGGCCACACAAGTCGAGCTGGGCGCGCGAAAACGGCCACACTTGTCCACTCTTCGGCCGGTAGGCAATTTGCGTGTCCACGTCTGTTGTTGTTGTTGTTGTTGTTGTTGTCGTGGCCGTTGATTGTTATTTAGCATTAATTTGGGTGTGTCGGGTTGGTGGTTGACGTTGCAGTTTTAGATTAGTTTTTATGCTGTCTGCTAGTTGTTGGTCGCTCTGGTTGGCTGCTGACGCAAAGGCTTTGGGTGGTGTGAAAAGCGCAAAGTAATAATGAATTGGGGCGAACAATGAGAGAAATTCCAATAAGAAACAAGCGGCCCCTCCTCTACAATCAAATATTTGCCTTTCTCCATTGGAGTAGGCACGGACGCCGCCGTCACCGCTGCCGCAGACACGCCTTCTGCCACGAGATGTGCTTGACCACAACAACAATCGCCTGACGACGACGACGACGACGACTCATATTTGTCGTCTTCAGCCGGAACTGGACTCAACTAGACTATACTCGGCCAGCTAGTTTTCACCTGGCCAGTTGTTGTTGTTGTTGTCCATGTTTCAATCCTCTTGTCTGGCTTGAATATTCAGTTCCACAATTGGCGGATGAATGATGAGCCTCACGAGTCAGCCCCGAAATGGTCGCGCGCAATGATTTGTCATTTCAGTCCACATCAATCAAAGGCCTGTGGCCATCAGTCAGGCCGACTGGAGGCATCCTTTTAGCCACCTAAAGTGTGCGAGTCTTTTACGTGTCCAATCAAGCCCAGGAAGGAGACGAGGCGACAAACAAGCAACCAGTTTTTGTTCCCCTCCAATTGTCGTCTCCAATTGTTCGGCTCGTCCGACAGACAAAGAAAGAATCCATTTATTTACAGTTGCAGCAGCTCGAAGGCGAAGACTGGCCGCAACTGTGTGCATCATCTCCCGACGAATGTCGCCCAAGAAGGGCCAACAAAAGTGCAAATTTATCAGCAGCGCCAACGCGGGCAACTTATCAGTCTGTCGAGACTTTCAACCAGACAGACTCCCAGACAAATGAGTTGCCTTTTGTGTCTGGACGGCGACTAGACGGCGCCAGACCGCACGAGTTTACAGTTACATTCGGCCCCAAATCTGCATTTGGACGGGCGCGTTTCCGGCCGCCACTCGTCTCGGCGGCCGGTCAGTCAGTGTGCGGGAGGTCGTCTTTGGCCCGCTCGTCGGGACAGCGGAAGAAGCTGTCACCTGTCAGCGAGCAAAGGTAGATATTTGGAGGGTCGATGGGCGATGTTCAACCCGAATATAAAACTCTCCCATTACATTCAGATGGACTCCATTTACAGCAACTCGAGCTGCTTTCTACTTACCTTTCCAGGCCGGCCGACAAGACGACTTGACCCTCAGACTCAGCTGGCCACTGGCCGGAGTTAGAGACTTCTTGTTGCCGCAGTCGTAGGCCAGCACCTGAAACGAGCCCACCAGTCGCAAATGCTGCTGGCGGCCCTCCATTGCCCTGAGCCTCTCGGATTGTTCCTGCAGCACCTGCGGCGAGCCCAAACGTTTCCATGGAGGTCCACGTGGAGTCCTGTGCCAGCGACTGGCCGTCGATCACTTTGATGGCATTGGCTTGTTGGCCTACGGAGGGAGCTATTGAGTTGGGCCCAAACTGGAGCTCATAGCGACAAATGCGGCTAAACTCGTCCGAGCAGTCCTGGTCGAGGGCGCGCACTTTCACTAAATGCCTATCATCAATGGACAATTGCTGCCTCTCCTCTCCTCCTTATTGTTGTTGGCCGGGTGTTTAATTACTCCATGAGCGGCCGCCTGTTGTTGCTGATGGTCGTACGCATCGGCGCCCGCATAGGCGTCGGCCTCCAATTCCACTTGGACTGAGTAGCTGGACTGCTCGAATTCAGGACTGAACTCGTTCCGAGTCCTCCACTTGGATCGAGAGTATGGCCCTGCGTGTTTGTTAGTTTGTTCGTTGGCGCGATTAGAGTTGACGTTAATTAGCGCTCGTTAATTATCTCTGGAGGCCATGAATGGAGTCGTTTGGATGCGCTGGTCTTCAGTAGTAGTTTCCAGTAAATGGATGGGCCTCAAAGAAGAAGTGAGTATTGACGTCGGGATTTTTGGGCGTCTAGACTTTGCGTTTTAGTGAGTGGAGGCCACGTAAGTCTCGTCGACACTTTCTCGTGGCCGTCGCTGCCAAGTTCAGCGTTTGGAAAATTTAAATTGCCCATCACTTGGGCGCGAGAAATGTCAAGCAGTCGTCGACGTGGCTTTGTTTGTGCTCTTATTCTCTCCATCTACATCTCCTCCTCCATCTCATCGGCCACTTGATCAATTCGGAGCCCACCCAAAACAAGCCGAAGCCAGTGGCCCCCACTCAGGCTCGATTACCCTTTGCAACGTCGTCGGGGCGCACCAGTCAAGTCAAGTTGCGCGCAACAAAGTCCATCGTTTCGCTTGATGGACTTTGTTTGGTCTTGAGAGAATTCAGGAGGGAAAAGAAGAGGGAAATTTCAACGACGAGGACGACGAAGAAGCTATCAAGTTGTTATTGTTGTTGTTCTCGACGGTGTGGGTGCGCAAGGGCGGAAAAGTGGCCAGTAATTGATGATGGATGATGATACACACACAACAACAACAACAACAACAACAACAACAACGACATACACTACGAGAGGAAGTTAGGTAAGCGACTACGACGACGACGAGTTGCCTTTGGAAGGCCACAAGTGGCCGGGAACTCAGTTGAGTTGTGTTGTTTGTTTAATGGTCGCCTCAGCTCGGTTCGGCTCGACGCGGTTCGACTGCGGCAACCACTTGGCTAGAGCCGAGTCGATGAGCCTCGAGAGCGCCCCGTAAAGTCGATCATTATGCGATTAGCTTGACGGCGACGGTAGTGGCGGCGTCGGCGGCTATGCGAGTTAGCCCAACAGAGCAAAGGATGGACGTGCAAGTGTGCGAGCGTCTTGGAGCTTTGAGAGTAACAAAGTTAATGTTTGCCAGGGGTTTTATTGCGTCATGTTGTTGTTTTCCAAACTGGTGTTGTTTGCGGCCAAATGCAGGGCCAGCCGAGACCTGACGGCGCACGACTCACCTGGTCGGCCATCATCAAGTTCGCTTTGAGCTCCACTTTCGAGACAACCAACCGCCGACTTAACGAGGCCTCCCTCCGCTGAAGTGCTCGCTGGCAACAAGAACAAAACCATCAACATCCACAACAATAACAACGTCGGCTTCAACTTAAAACTCTTCGCCTCAACTCTAATACAATAGAAAGTAAAGGAGACAAGACGAGACGAGACGAGACTAAACCAGATGGAGGTAGAAGAGGAGAAACAACAGTGACAACGGGGGAAACAAAACAAAACAAAACAAAACAAAACAAAACAAAAACAAAACAAATAACGAGACAGCAGGTAAAGCACACCTGCTTGGAACATAAAGACCCATCAGCAGGGGGACGTCCACGGCAACGATGCATTGTTCTGATGCTCCTGTCTCGCCGAGGATGTCGACATCATGCAAACATCTACCACCACCACCACCACCACCACGACAAGACAGGACGGGACAGGACATCTACCCGTACATGTGCCCGGATGGGCGCAGACCTGGAGCTGTCGAGGGGATACTTACTCGTTGGAAGGGATTCCATTGCATCCAATGGCACGCATTCGGAGCTGATAACTCTGCCGCAGCTCGCAATTAATGAGCGCCTCCTCGCGCGACTCAATCAGGACGTCGCCATTGATTCGATCGATCCAGGTGACGATGAAGGGTTGCTGGTGGTGGAGGTTGTTGTTGTTGTCTTGGGCGCTCGGCGTCTTGTTGGTGTTGCTGTCGTAGGGTTGCAGCTGGAAGTCGCAGATCTCCACTTTGGCGTTGTTGTCACTGGAGAGGGCGCGCAACTTGGGCGAGATGTCCCCCAGTTGGCGCTCGTTTTCGCGGATCCTCGCCGAGTAGGTCGGCTCCAGTTTGGGCGCCAACGAGCCACCGCTCGAACTTGAGGCCAACTTCTGGTCCACCTGCTGCTGCTGCTGCTGCTGCTGCTGCTGGTTGTGGTTGTGGTGTCTGGACTTGTTTAGTATTCTCTGTCGTCGGTTGAATGCAATTAGCGGGTTTCGGCTGCCACCAGGCGGCTGGCTGTTGCTGTTGTTGTTGTTTGCGCCAACTGCAGACGGCGTCCAATTTAATTTGCGGCGCTGAAACTTCCTCCAGCGGCGCCACTTAGCCGCCGAGGCCAGCCGATCCACGGCCGCCCCAGTCGGCTCTTCTTTGTTCAGCCGAACCACCTTCTGATTGGATGCCTGCTCTACATCCACCTCGTTCTGATCGTCATTGTCGTCATCTATCCCGTCGCCTCGTTGCTGCTCGTCCTCGTCCTCGTCATGCTCTTCCTCAGCCTCCTCGACATCTTCATCGTCTTGATCCTCTTCAACGCCATCCTCGTCGTCGTCGTCCTCCTCCTCCTCAGCCGCTGTAGGCTTTGAAATTAGCGCCAAGCTTACCTGCATGAGGAGTTGGCGAGGAAATTAATCTAATTTCGTCTGATTTGGCTGCAGCTGCTGGTTGCTGCTGTCGGGCGGCGCCTGCAATCGATTGGAATGAGTTCGTCGTTTAGAGTTTCTCGTGTTAGAATGTTAGAATGTTTAATGTTAGAATGTTTAAATTGCGTCCGATCAGCGGGTAGAGTCCCCGCATTTGCATTTGGGGTTGGTGTTAGGTTGCCTCCACCCAAACACACAAACATCCACCAAAGACATCACCAGGTAATCGTCGGCCAGACTCAGATGAGGCTGGTGGTGGTGGTGGCCCAGCGAGAAACATCCGAAACTAAGTGGCTCCACTGGGCGACTACCCAAACTGGAGGCCGTTAAATTGGTTTTGTTGTCGCCGGGCTGGCACTCGTGTTGTTTATCGTCATGGTGACGTCGTCAAAGTTGTTGTTGCTGTTACTGTCTGCAAAGTGTCGGCCTCGCCAGCCTTGAGTTCAATTATGCCCCATTTTGGGCGCCCAAACAACCAGCCAGACGACTTGTCCGACTGTGTTTGTGCCGGTTGATGCCAAAACTGCAACTTCAAAGTGTCAAGTTTAATGTAAACTGAACTCTTAGCCGAGGGAAGGCCGGCCAACCAACTCGTATGGCAGAAGTTGAATGCTATCTGCTTGGATTGGACTGCAAGCCAGCTGAGACACCTCCATCGGTACCCGGCGAGGCCTCTTTCATTGAACACAAGAACGCCGACCGGCAGAGATGTAATAAGCATGGGCGAGGCCGCCGTCGACCCAAATCCATTGGGCCTTCGCTGGCCTGTGTGGCTCTCTCGATTGTCTCATTAATTCTTGACGTTTACAGTTATCTGACGTCGCCTCCTCGCCCATCCTCTTGGACCTCAACACCATCTTCGGCTGATTGAGAGCTCCAAGACGTGGCGGCGCGAGACATTATTACTGAGAGGTTATTATTATTATTTAAGCCGGAGATTTGCCTTGTCTTTGGCCAGCTCGTGTTTGGTGGCGCTTCGTTTGGGGCCACTTCCGGTCACGAGCATCGATGGCGCCTCCCCAAACGAGCTCGTTAATTTGAAATTGAGATCCGATCCGAGGCGCCGTTGAAGAGAGAAGAGTAAATTTACGATCAAACAAGTTGGCCTGTCCATTGCGGCGGCTGCTCTGCTGCAATGCTCCTCTCTCGCTTTATTGTTAGTCTTATCCTTCGTTTTAATTTGCAGGCCGCCACCACACCACCACCACAGGCATAGGCACAAAAGAGACCTCTCTGTCGGTGGGTCCAATTCATTGGCGCCCGCTGGAATGACGAGAACGACAGTTTTCGCGCCGGCTCGTCATTTGCGGCTTGTTCGGGGCGGCGCTCGGATGAGCCCACAACTGACCAAACCATAAAGTGGGAAAGTCTCTCCGAGCTCATTAGCTTCTCGACAGCTCATTTCGGCCGCCTCGGCTCGGCTGTGTTGGGATAGGCGTAGGATCGGCCCCCATTTTTCAATGGTTATTATCATGCCAGTTGGCCCTCGCGCAAAGATCACGCGATTCGATCCTCGGCAACTCTAATGACCGCAAGATAGATAAAAGACCAAATCTGGCGCCGACCGGAGCTCATTTTGGTCCCGTTTTGTGTTGGCTGATGGCTGTTGGAGGCCATTGTACAAGTCGTGGTTCAATGAAAATGATTCAATAAACGACTCGCCACTTGGTGGGCCCACGTCGAAAGCCATTGAAAGGCCGTCGCTGGAGTCGTTGGCCACCCTCACCAGCCGTCCGAAGTCTGCTCGCCCATCAGATTCATCGCCTTGATGGCCGCCTGGTGATTGGCCACAGCCGCTTGGGCGGCGGCCGCCGAGTTGCTCATGGCCGACTTAGTCCTCAGTTCTGCCAATCAGGTGGTTGGTTGGATGCGAAATGGCACTGGAAAGGTCAGGTGCTGGATTGCGGTGGCAAACACGACAGACAGCAAATGGAGGACGACTTACCGACGAACATCACGGAGAAGGTGACGATGGCGCCCAACAGCGAGGCGACATTTCGTTTGTTCAACTGAAAATAGAGCCCACACTCAAACAGATGGGCCTGAATAGACTGGACTCAATGGATTGTGCAATCAGGTCGTCCTGGCGCCTGGCCAGTGTCATAATCAGCTGGTTCGAGCGCTGGCTCTCGGCCTCCAGCTTGAAGGCCTCCAGATAGATGAGCATCGGCGAGTACCACACGAAAACGATGCGCGCCAACATGACCAGCACGGGACTGGTGGAGGCCAGTACATTACGGGCACTCACGAAGTTCTGCTCGATCGGCGGCTGTCCACCACCACCGCCGCCGCCGCCACTCTGGTCTGAGCTGCTCGAAGTCACCTTTGATGATGAGGACGACGACGATGACGACCAGGCGCGACTGATGCCGAGCGCCGCCGAGGTGCTCTCGGTGAGGGTGAAGATTTGCATCAAACACGAGACGAACAACAAACAGAACCACAGCACTAGCGACCACTTGAAGGCTCGCTCGATGCGCTTGTGCATCATTGCTATGAGGTCGTACTGCTTCAACAGACGAATCATGTTGTCGTTGGTCAGCGGCAGCTCGCGTCTGCCGGATGAGGCTCGCCAGGTGCCTGTTGAAGGCCGCCAGACACAGGTGATGCTGGGCCAGCACCAGACTGACGCAGGTGGCGCAGATGATGCGTGGCCCATGAATGTAGATGTAGTAGACGAACAGCTCCGCCAGACAGTACAGGGCCGACTGGTTGAGAGTGACCACAGTGGCCCCTTTCCTCGCGCCACCTGTCCCATTGAGGGCTCGCCGCCGCCGCCGCCGTGAGGGTTGTCGTCGAGTTGTTGATCTGGTGATCGAAGGGATGGAAGGCGGTGTGGATGGCCGAGTGGAAGGCGTTGAAGTTGTTCACTCCCAGCAAAGCCACCGACTTGAGATAGTCCAGGCCGTTCAATGTGTTTGCTGTCAAGTTGAAGGCGTCATGCACATTGTTGGCAAGCATTGGCGGCGCAATGGTTGTAGTGGTGGTGGTGGTGGTTGTTGTTGTTTAGTGGCGCCGCCGCCGCCGGTCAAATTGAAGCCTCCACTTGTTGACGGAGGAACCGCCGAGAGGCCCATGCCAGTAGTGGGCTTGCGTTCGCCATTGTTGCCTAACAATCAGAGCCACTGGAAACAAGACAATGGCCAACAGGTTGAACAGCAGATGGCCGAAGGGGAACAGGACGGCCATTCTGATGCGATACCTGGCGAGCATATAGAACTTCCTCGTGGCCTCAAGCAAGTTTCGCCTCATCTCGCGCGTATCCATCAGCTTCTCCAAGCGGGCAAGTGGTCGGAGTGACCTTCCGAGATGTCTCGTCTGCAGTGCCTCTCGAGAGCTCGACTGCCAACTGCTAACGCATTGCATAGAACGAGGACGACTCGAGCAATATCGGCTGTTTGTGGCATAGAATATCTTGAAGTACTTGCGGCAGTCGATGAAGAGCAACTCGAAGCGGCGACAGTTCTTGTACCACATCACAATGAGAGCGAGCGCGAACAGCCGCGACAGGTGGCGACGGAAGTTCTCGAGGAAACTTTAGCACTGACCAGCCATTGGAAGAGGTGGCATCCGCGGCCGCCGCCGCCACCGCAGCAGCTGCTGTGGACGTAGTAGCGGACGAGTTTGCCGCCAAAGAGGCCAACTGTTGGAGTTGTTGCTGCTGCTTTAGACTATGGGCGACCATCTTGGCGTCCAGCCGGCGTAGCTCCCACAGGAAGTGCGCCACAAGCACGTAGACCGTGAGAAAGTTGGCCACCAGCGCCAGGCCAAACCAAAACAACCTGTCCAGTGTTCGGGCCAGTCTCCACCTCAAGGGACTGGGCTTTGGTTCTATTCTCCGGTGGTGGTGCTGCTGCTGGTCCACTTCATGGGCGCTGCTGTTGTCGAATGCCATCAGTAGAGTGACGTCCTCGATGAGACCATAAAAGTTCATCAATTTGCGAAATCGAACGCCCAGCTTGTTGAGGCTGCCATCTAATTGTTTCAACTCGAGCCAGTCGGCCAAAATGTCTGCCTCGATCGCGCTGGCACCCGCAACGCAAGTCCTGGCCGGCGTCAGTCGCGCGCGCCGCCGATGTTTGCATTAGCTTGATTGATTAATTGGCTTGTTGTTGCGGTGGCGGTGGTGGTGGTCGTCGTTGTAGTGAACATTGGGCTGTCACATGGCATTTGTTGTCGCTGCGGTTGGGGCGGCGAGCAGAAAACAGCGGCCGGTGGTTGTTGTAATTTGATCTGTACGTCTTCTAACGCGACGACGGGCGCCCAGTTGGACGTGGCCGCTGAGGTACTTCTCTTGATGAGCTCTGATTAATTTGATTTGTTTTAGGCCACCGGCGTCGTCTCTGAGGGACCATCTTGTCGTGGTCGTGGTCGTCGTTTGTTGTGTTTTCTTTCCCACCGAGACAGGCCCAATTGGAGAGCAAAGTAGCCAGCCGATGGACTCTATTTATTGGCCATGGCGGCGATATGAACAGCGACAATTACCAGCAAAGGCGTACGTGCAAAGAGAAATTAATTTTATCATGGACGAGGGCGTGCGCGAGAGCCAATAGCAACACCAACAACAACAACAACAACAACAATAAGAGCCGACACTCGCATCAGTCACAATGGAAGTGGATTCAATTGTACTCGAGTGGCATCACAATGGGCGCCCGGCGAATCAATTGGCCATTGGAAAATTTGTTTCTCCTCTCGGGCAAATTAATTATATTGTTTGCCGTATACACAAGCGAGCCAGGCCGGGCCAGACTGTCGGACGGAGGCGCGTCCGACATGGACAGAGGCGTGAGAGTGAAAAGTCTGCGCCCGGCCGAGCCAAATGAGGGGGCGCATATGTGACATAATAGGCGGCACATGTACGTGCTCCGATTGCATAATGACCTCAATGGGATGACGAGCCGAGCCGAGCCGACCAGCTACTAGAGCGCCACTTGAAACTAACTTCTGGCTCCATTCGTTCGTCCCTTTAACTCCTTACTTATTTAGTTGTACTTATTTACTTTTATTTGCTTTGCTTTGAGGGTGGTGGTGCCCGGCGCCAGCTGCAAACCAGCGGCCGCCAACTTCCGTTGCCGCCGCCGCCACCTCCATTCAAATCTCCTGCTCGAGGCCTTATTCTCGGTGCTCCTCGCGCCCAATGCAATTCAATTTGAGCCGTCGATTCTAGTTCTCATCAAGCCGAAAGTGGCGGCGGCGGTGGCAAATTTTAAACTACCAAAAGGTTGAGACAACCAAGACGGCCAGCAGCCGAGCCAAGATGTCGCCTCCATTGCGGCGGCCGCGGCTGGTGCTGCTGGTGCTGGTGGCAAATCAAGCAGCAAGTGTTAATTTTCTGCTCAAGTTTAAATGTGGCCCGCCCGCTGCCGCCACCGCCAGAAGTCATTCGGGCGACACTTCCGCCCGAATTGACTCCTCCAAAAGCGACGGCCGTAGGAAGGCGACGACTAACTAGGCGCCTAGTGGACGTTTAATGTTTACTTGAGCGAAAATGGGCCCGAGACTTAACCTCTGGGCGGCTAAGGCAGAGGCGGCGTTGAGACGCCACGTTTCCAATTGAATTGCCCATCCGGGTCCTGTACAATGCATTCGGTTGGCGGCAGCCATGGCGGCGATGGCGAATGCAAATGAGGCGGACGTCGAGCAGCACGAGCTCGATGTGTAGTAGTTTTGCTTGGAAAAACACCACATTTGAATATGAAGATATAAAGTAGATGTCTCGTGTGTGTTTAGATTTGCCAGTTCAGTCGAGGCCAGTTCAGTTCAGGAGGGCTGGCCCGAGTGGACTGACACGCCCAGTTGATAGGAGCATCTTCAGCCGCCGCCACTCTCAAGTGGGGCCTCTTGCGCAGTGGCTTTTTCCAATCTCGAGCTCAACTTCAAGAGCTTCCTGAGAGGCGCCGGGAATTAAATCAAACTAACGAGAATTGCCGCCCAAGTAGAAAATAATCGACCACTTTTTGCTCGGCCCACTAAGATGAAGTACAGGCGACCGCCACCGCCATTGCCGACGAGGACGAGGACGAGGACGAAGATGAAGACGAAGACAGCCCCACCCGCACCCTCAAGAGGAGCCACGAGGAGGATGAGGATGACGAAATAAATAAGCTTCCATTAGTCTCGAGAAACGTCAATCCCATTAGCTCTCATCATCATTCAGGCCGGCGGCTTTACAGTCAGTCAGTAGAGACAAGTACATTTCGGGCAACAACCAAAGTAACTCTTCTTTCGGCCAGTAGTATCGACAATCAGCAGGCAAGTGGCTTAAGCTGCGAGCCCCAAGACGCCTCGCCAGACCCACTGCACTATCACTAACAGCAACACCAAAACCAGCCATGATTATCTGGTCTGCTTGCCTCTCCTCGGATCATCAATGAATCCATCGAGTGGCTCTCGTCGGGGCTACTTCGGCCCCACCACGCCCACCTGGGCTCCCCCAACCACTCAGCGGCGGGCCCGCTAATAGAGTGCTCGCCGTGTGTGTGTTGTGTTGTCTGTAATTGGTGGGTGGCTTGTTTTGGTTGCATTTCCGTCATTAGGGTGAGGGCCGAGAGTGCAAATTGTTGTTGTTGTCGTTGCTCTGACATTAATAAATCTGTAGATGTGCACAGTGTTTGACGGCCAGACATGGGATCCATTGGATGGATGGACGGACGACAAATGTTATGCAACAACATCCACAGTCGACCTTTCAATCCAGTCTCATTTGAGGCTGGACTCGGCCAATTTGCGCCTGCAACTGCCAGGCGAGTTGCAGGCCACTTAGTGGGCTCCTCTGCCGGTGATGTGGGCAGCCAGCAAAGTGGCTATGGCCGCCGCCGCCGACGCCGCTCGAGGCCCACCGCAACGACGAGGCCAACATTCATTTAACGAAAGAAGTAAATGCTGGTTGTGCTACTGCTCATCGCAAATTGGTTGCCAGCAGCCGAGGATGTTCGTGAGAAGTTCCTGGCCCCGCTGGTTGGTTGGCTCTCATTGATTTAAACCAGAAAATTTATTTGCCGAGAGGCTGCTGCTGCTGCTGCTACTGCTGCTGAGGTACAGGTGAACTAGAGGAGCCGAAGAGAAATTGAACAGGAGGACAGAGAAGGTAGCCAAAGGTAGTTAGTTTAGTCAGTAGTCCTCTAGTTCTTGCTGGCCTCACTCGTCTAGAGCGGCCAGCCGGTGGCCTGGTTTCTATGGAAATGATTGTTATTAATAAGCGAACGCTCGAGCTTGGAAGGGCGGCGGCCAGGTGGTCGGTCCAAACAGCTCGTGCGTCCACTTTTGCCGGCCTCGAGCTGGCGGCCACTAGTCGTAAATTAGCCAAACGCACCTGAACTGCCAGCCAGTGAGACGTACATTTACTGACAAGTTTGGCCTCTCCGTGGCACAGGCGACGGCCAAACTTGCGGAGAAGAGTCTGAGAGGCTCGCGAATTGGACTAGAACATGGCACGAACTTGGTGAGATGCAAGGAAGCCAAATTTAGCCCCAACCAGTGGCAGCAGTTTAGTATTGGAATTGCAGTTATTACAGGTGTCTGGTGTACAGACAGGACACAATGAAATGAATCTGACTGGCTGAATACTTCGAGGACGACGACGAGCAAAGAGGAAGAGACGACGACTTGGAAGACGACAACAGTAAACAGGACAAATCAACACAATTGACAACAATTGCCAAGTTCACGCTCTGACAGGAAAGGCGTCCGGCCAGAGGACAGTCGCCAGTGGATGGCCGGCAAGCTAAGCTAACCTGAGCTTACTCACAAACTAAATACCAATTTGGGAAGGGCACGAAATGAGCTTAAGTAACTCTTCCAGGCGCGCAGAAAGTGGAGACCTCGCGCGGCCAGGTAATGGGCGCCGGGCCTCTGGGCGACGTGCAAACGAGCGACGACATCGACTTGGTAGATGGTAGATGTTTTTGTTGTTGTTGCTGTCGTTGTAGTTGTCGTTTTAGTGGAGCTAACAACTGCCACCACCTGCACAGGGCTGGCAATGATCATTTCCAAGTCATTGGAGTAGTCAGGTGTTGCCCGACGACGACGACGGCCAGAGGCACAGCTCGGCCTGGCCTTTAGATCATTTTCGCTTCACCTGGAGCGAGACGGGGAAAACGACAAAGTTTTTGTCGCCGACAACTAGCAGCACCACTAGAACTGGCCTCCGATGACGACAACGACGCCGGCCGAGGACCAGCCTCCAGCTAATTCGCCCGGCTCATTTTGCTTGCCGCCCGCCAATCAGCTAACTAACTACCTGACCAGACAATGGCAAGGCAATTTGGACGCCGCTGCCGCCGCCATCGAGCTCTCATTTGTCCGCCGACGGCTAATTTAAATTCCCAAACGAGCCTGGAAATTGCAATCAAGCGACACGGAGTCACTACCCTCAAATGAATGTCACACACACGGGCGAGATGAACACTCGGCCAGTCATTCATTTGCATGCACTAATCAAACTCTTTCGCTCTCGTAGTTGCCATCTGAAATGAACTTACCTGAGGCTTGCTGCAATTGATCCTCGTTAACCAGCTGCACCGGTCGGTCGGCCCTCGACAGTTCGGCCACCTGATCAGAGCCGACATCAGAGGCTACTTCATTATGTTCATTATCGTCACCATCGCCGTCGTCATTGTCAGTGCCGTGGGCATCCTCAACGTTGTCGTCCCTTAAGTCGTCGTCGTCGTCGTCGTCGTCCATGTCGACTTCGTTGTCGCGCCTCGTCGATGGCCCCAATTTGGTCCTGGCCGCCGCCGCCGACGCCGCCACCGCTGCTGACCTTCGGGACGCCGCCGAGCGCGACAAGCCTCCGGTCGGGGCCCGCAGCCTCATTTGCATTCCAGTTCCGGCCTCTTGACTTCTTGCGAGGCCGACCTTTGGCATTTAGATACAGTTCGGTGTGGTCTGGCCCCATCGATCTCCCCAGGTTCACCTCTTTTCAGGTTGTTGTCCGTCTCCAATGACGTCGTCGTTGTTGTTGTCGTCTCCGTCGTCATTATCATCGGCTGCACTCGCCAGCAACAACGCCGGAGACTGAACTCTGTCTAATTGTTTTGTAGTATAATCATTGTTGGAAGCGGAAGGTGGCCTCTTTTGTTTGCGCTTATTACTTGTGGAATATTCAATTGGATATTCAGGCTGTTGCTCAAGTTGCTGCTGCTGGTGTTGATTCTGTTGGAGCTGACTTGCTTTTTGGTGTGGCAATGAGCTGGTTTCGTTTGTTTCGACGTAAAAGAGAGCCAGCAACACTGGACTGAATAGTATGTTGAATGTGATGATCTTCATGTTGTTAATTGTGATTACTTCATTATAATTGATAACAACAACACCCCTACTACTTTACTGACTGTAAATGGGTTGACTTAAGACATGTCTCATATGGGAGAGTTTCTCATCATGATCTCTGTTCCTTACCAACCATAAGCAGTGACTCTCTCACTTTGGGCTGTCTGGCTGACCACCAGATTCAATCTAGACAACGAAATTTAAAAACACTTGCGACACCAACGACGACGACGACAACATCCCGCACGTCCCACCATCAAACGACTCGCAACTAGGCGCCGGTTCTCCCCACTCTCTTGCGACGTCTCTCGGGGCGCCGCCGGTCGAGCGCCAACGAGTTGTTTGCGCGTTCAAACACTGGCGGCGCAGGCGCATCTCCACTAGACAGCCCTCGCCATCCCAGCGGACCTGCCAGGTGGACTCGAAGGGTGCGCGAGACCCGCCAAGAAGGCCGAGGGGCGCCTACTACATCATCAAGTGGTGGCTCCTCTATAGATTGCTGCGTATGTGTCTGTGTGATTCTACTTTCGCGCGATGTGGTAGTTTCGTTCGATGTACGAACGCATCTGCACGACGCAAATTACATTGTAAGCAAAGGTGGCCAACTCGTGTGCACTGCGCAGGTCCACAAAGGAGAAAGTCGCCTGTACGATGCGACGTTGTCGGTGTCGTTGCCGTGCAGTTTTGTGCAGCATGACGTGCATGGCGCGCGGGTCGTGCGTTTGCTCCCCGGACACAGCGACCAAATGAACGATGTCAGGCCGAAATGAGAGCGCGAACGTGAACGTGAAAAAGATAAAACACACTACGAAGTTGATTGGAGTCAAATTTTGTAATTGTTATTGCCAATGTCGTGTCACTTTATTATTTGATTCATCAACATCAACCAATATCATTACCATTGGTTGTAATCATATAATCATCTACTACTCTTCTCATTATAATCAATATCAATATTACAGACATATTAGTAAACAACGCATCAAATCGAAACAAATAAATTATTTGCCCGACCTGAAACTATTATTGTTTACAAAATTAGCCAATACCAAAATGGAGGAGTAACATTTTCCACAGAGTAATATTGAAACCTATGAAATGGCAAGATCAACTAACCCTAAGAGAGTCGCCGACGAAACCCCCACACTGGCGATCATATTGTAGACGTAGAAAGTGATGGTATGGATCAACAACAACAACCTCGAGATGGCGAGAATATTATCGAGATGCTTACAGATCATCAACAACAGCGGTCAGATCAAAAATTCCACCCAGGTAACAGAGAACGATGATGACGACGACGATGATGATGGTGGCGGCGGTGGAAGAGGTGACGATTCTCCCAATGATATCAATGCCAATAATCTTAATAACTACAATCATCAATGTTACATATGCGACAAAATATTTTCAGCAAACTCTAATCTAAACAGACACTTGAGGAAGATCCACAAGGAAAATGTTCAATCGCCTTACAATAATGTTAAATGTGCCCTCTGCGAGTCAGTTTTCCCATCATCATGCATTTATAATGATCATCTGATTAATGATCATAAAGTCAACATAGAAATCGAGAAGCTGACATTCGAGAATCGTGCAAGCTTTGATGAATGGAAACATGGGGTGGAAGTTGAAACGACCTCTCAATTCATCAAGTCTCGGGGCGAGAAGAGGACCAAGAATGTTAACAAAACTTACTATAGTTGTAACAGGTCAGGCTGTTACGTTAGCAAAGCCAGAACACGGAAGGCCCTCAAGAAACAGGGCAGCCGTAAGATAAATGGCCGATGTCCAGCCTCTATGAATGTAACCATCAATCCAGATTCTAGTATTGATGTCAGATTTGTCAAAACTCATGTTGGACATGATTTTGAATTGAAACATTTGGACCTATCAGACAAGGACCGTGATTTAATTGTTGAAAAAATAAGATCAGGAGTAACCAAGAAAGATATCATTAGACAGTTGAGATTGAATGTTGTTGTTGAACAACAACAGCAAGCCAACAGTAAAGTAAGCAACAATTCCCCGATTCTCCCATCCCATCCAATGCCGCTGCTAACCAGCCACTGATATTAAGTAGTCGAAGTTCACCATCCAGAGAAGAAGGAGCTGGTGACCATATCGAACTCAGACCGGTAGATAGTGAAATTTTACTGTCCAATAATCTCAATAATCAGTCTTCCACCACACCTAGTACGTCAAATCCATCCACAACCATAAATGATGATGAACAAAACCATAGCAAACACTAGTAGTAGTAACTGTAAGAAATCGAATAGTAGCAAACAACAACATCTCCAACCAACTTCCCGTTTACATTTGGCCACAACCAAAGATTTGCACAATATTTTAAACTCGAAACGTCTTGACCTAAAAGAAGATAAGCTATAATTATGATTTAAACAATTTCTTGAGGCTTGGATAAACGAAATGAAAGAATGCAATGACAGTAGTTCTAGTGTATTGTTCTACAAGAGTCAAAATGAAAAGAGCGAACGCTTCCCAAATTAAGACAAGATGATTTTATGTTAGTTATTATGAATAACGAACAATCAGAGCTACTAAAGAGCCATGGTGACAAATGTATTGTTATAGATTCCACTCATAATGTCCATTGTGAGTACCTACAAGTGGCTTATGTCTCAACGGTGGATGAGGATAGACGTAGCCTCCCAGTTGCCTTCATGCTTTCAACAAGAACCGATTCCGATACCTTGAGGTGTTATTCACTTTGATCAAGGACAAAATCGGCGTGATCACTACGAGAATGTTCATTGCAGACGAGTTGCACGACTTTTATCAAGCCTGGTGGCGAGTTATGTCCATGCCAGTTCATAACTTGTTGACTCCTTGGAGTGTATTTGAGAGTTGGTCGAAGAAGTTCGAATTAGTCAAAGGCAGAGAGAAATTAAGAAAACTAAAGAAACAACTCAGAACCTTGTTAACAGAGGCAGAAGTGGACAAGTTTACACGATCACTGAAGCAAATATTGAACGATTCTAAAGAGGATCCGGATGTCAAACAATTTATTGAATATTTTGAGACGAATTTCTCTAGGAATCCAGATATTTGGTCGAGTTGTTTGCGTAAAACTCATGGAGTCTCTAATTATCAACTCTGGGCCGCCCATGATAGATTCAAGTCAGTTTATAAGAGTGGCAAGAACTCCCGAAAGTTATGCTGTTTCCTCTATAGTTTAATGAATTTATATGAGGGAGACCAATCATCTCACACCACTTCTACAAAGCTGGCAGAATATCTTGAACAGGACAACAACTGAAGCAGCCTCCATCAAATTGGCGGCAAAAGGAGACCAAAAGTCTCGAAATTGGTCCAGGTGAATGCATCGCCTAATCTCGAGTATACGAGGAAAGAAGTCACTCATCGGTAAACCAAACTCTCATCTTCTGAAAGGCACTTTGGAACAACAATCAAAATTTCCACTTGTTCAATGGAGCTCTGTTGTTTCAGGTGTTGCAATAGTGATTCACCTGAGCCAATGCAAACAGGCGAGACCATCTTGGAATCAAGATTGTAGTAGAAGTTTCCGATTTTCTTGATTGCAATCCAATGTTTTTGGGATGACCAAACTTGTGCTTGTACGGGAATATAATTAAGTGTCATTGCGAAGAAACCGTTGGATAAAACGTCAGGCACATTTAAGATGAAACCATAGATTTTGTCCAAATCTAGGCATGCAGGATCCCTAAGTTGATATGTTAATCCAATTAGTCAGTTAAGATTTGTCCTAATTTGATGTTTAGTGATGATTCGTGTGTTGAGCTTTAAATCGAACTTACTTTCTCTTATCGAACCATTTGACGTCGTAGCCCTTCTTGGCCAGGGCAGCTATGATAACATTGACATCATAACAGCCAAGGCCCAGAGCGGACCGATGAGGGTTGAATACTATGGCATTGGGGGCTAGTTCTTTGCATATTGTATCCAAATCTTGCTTTGTAAAGGCGTTTGCACTCTGGAATAGATTATTCAAGGCATGTAATGCACATAGTTGCTTTGATTGGCGTTCATGGTAAATCTTGTTGTTTGAAGTGTTCCTTGCCGTGGATTTATTGTAGACTCCATCTGGATTCTAATAACACAGATTTAATTTTCCTCTTTGTGTTCATAATAAATGCAATCCATCAATGGCCTCTCGTGTATATGTTCGCAATTAACAAATGCAAGTCAACAAAGTTATATTGATTTGACACTTTGGGTGATGTTACAGTTTTTTAAGATGTTATATTTATAGTTTGATCAAGAATCGATCTCATGTTGTTGGTTCTTGTTATTACCTTCAGGTAGACTGCCTGAGCACAGCGCGCCTTCCAACAGCTGACGAAATTTCATTTCTCTCTTTCTTTTCGATGCATTGCATGCACATTGCGTTTATTTTTGTTGACTGTGTCTCTTTATTATTATTGCCACTATACCTATTATTATCAACATCATATTATTATTACTACACCCTTATAAAACGAAAAACCTATTAACCTCATCATACTGATAATTGTTTTCCTTCAATGCTATTATTGATATCATCATTATTAAATAGAGACTGATTTTGCTCGCATCAAACGAACGTCATTGATTCTAAGGATCCATTCAATATGGATTCTGAATCTATTGTTGATTATATAAAATCTTCATTGGGTAAACCTTGGCAATCGATAGCTAGAGGAAGTCCAAGGGCCAATGAGCAAACAACAAATCAATCGGATGGTCTATATCCGGAATGGGACGAATTCTACCTATTAGTCTGCGATATTTGTGGCATTATTATCAGGCCACAGGCACTTGAGAAACATTTAGCAAAGAAGCACCAAATTAGCGTCCAAAATAATCAACAACCACAACCCCAACAACAACAACAACAACAATCACCACTGATACATCCAGAGAAACAAACAAATCAGCAGAAAAAACAACAACCTCAATTAATCGCTACTTCGCCCATACCACAAGCCAATAAAACAACAAATAGTAAATTTTCACACAATAGTAATAATCATAACCATAACAATTATACAAATGGTAGTGATAATCAGCTGATAAAACAAACGAAACAAGCAACAAAACAACAGAATCAATCCCAAAATCAACAACAACAACAATATCCACGACATCTTAACAATGATGCAAGCCAGCATAGTGATATCACAAACAATATTCGCAGTAGGGGAAACAATATCATTATCACTAATAATAGTAATAGTAATAGTTTGAATAATAATATTTTTAGTAGTAATAATGGCTTGGATGGAGCCAAGACAATCATAGGAACAATAACAAATAATTTTAAGAAAGAGAATACAACAAAAACAACAAGCAACATATTGCCAACCCTTGTGACAACAAACGCAACCACAACTACTACAAACAACAATACCAAAAACATAGTTATACATTTTAATGATAAACACAACATAAATTACCATAATCAATTTGTAAAACCTCAACAAAATGGCAACACTATTGCTACTGCTGCTGCTGCTGCTGCTGCCACAACTATTATAAACAACACATCATCGACCACCGTAAAACCTACCCAACATTTGCTGTCCAACAACAGGAACATTATTACCAAACAATCAAATGGCCTATCGTTAAATAGTTATAGTAAACAAACATCATCTGTTACAGCCAAACAACAGCATCGGTCTAACCAACCACAAACAGCATCATCAACATCTCCACAATCTCAAACCCAAGATCAAGTCCAATCCCAAACACACCAGCAGCAACAACAACAACAACAACAACAGTTAGATTCTTCAATTCAATCCCAGCCAATCCCACCAAGACTTTGGGGTGGAAAGCATTCGCTTGATTCATTGCCAAAACCTGCTATTAAGAGGAGGCCCTGTGATTGGGTTAAGGTGAGACTGGCACCGAACACAAATCCAATCGCAAATTTCGTTACTCAAGCCAGATCATCTCGTTACCAGGACCGAAAGTGGCGCAAACACATTCAATGTACTTAAGGATACATTTTTTTAATTAAAGAATGAGAGTATATTGTATGACGTGTCGAGAATGATACAAATCATCATGTCTATCAGGGCTCTGAGTGTGATGTTAGTTGTAATACTTTAGTGGATATACAGTGTATTTCCATTTGTTGACTGCTTGTTGAGGATTTCTCTTTGTGTATTTCATCGGAGACTGCGCAGCGAGTCGCGAATGGCGATTCGCCTCGCCTTGCCGGTCCTAGGTGGTTTAGTTTTGTTTGTTTGTTTGCGGTGACGTCGTTTGAGGTTCCAGTTTCAATCTGCTCCTCGGCTCGTGCAATATGAGGCCGCAATTTTGGTGGATCTCGAGAGACCTAAAGCGGCAGAATCATCAGTACCCCTAATCAATCGAATTCAGTGTCAATGCTGGATGGGTTCATTTCAAGTGCAAATTGATGTGAGGAGGTGAGAGTGATGAATAACTGTATGAGTGTTTGAGGATTGGAGAGAGTTGAAGATTGGTGTGAATCGTCACGAGAGTTGTGCCCATCGGCAGAGAATATGCTAAACAAGAGAAATAGGCAAAGTTGTTGATTTGTGAAATCATATGTGCGATGTGCTCATAGAAGACAAGAGAAGAGAGGCGACACCGAACAACAGAGACGAGATTGAGAGTTTTCCGTTTCGTCTCTCTTGAGAGTGTGAGAGAGATCGACCTGTCAAAAGTGTTAAACGAGTGAGAGTTTCAATAGGCGCACCGGCAGAGATAGCGGGACAGATAGAGGAAGCTGACAAGTGAGGTATCTGTTGAAAAATAGCGCCACACGCAGAAAACTGAGGGTAAGAAAGAGCAAAAGGAGAAGCTTGAAGAGGAAGATCGGAAGCTAACAGCAACTGCGTTCTCTTTTTTGGGTGCTCCGCCAGTGGTGTATCCGCAACGAAGGTAGAGGACAAGTGAAATGAACTCAGAGTAAGTTGTTTATAAGGAGCCCAAAGATTCGGCAAGAGGCGGCTGAGAAGCCAACCAACCAACCAATCAACCAAGCGAGCGAGCGAACGATCAACCAGCCGGCCAACCAAACCAGCGAGCCGCCCAGCCGATCAAAGCAAACCAATCAACCAACTACCATATGAAATTGTGGCATTTTCATCACTTCAATCATGTCAGAGACTAAAATTTCGCCACTTCCAAGAACCGAAATGGATGCCCTACTGCTTGGCCGCCTAGACGTAAGTAACGCAGCACAACACGATTATGAAACCGCCCAAGTCACACTCGGCTTACCTCTCGACTGGCCTTTTGATGAAGCAAATGTCTAGAGGTGAAACAAGGTGATGCATCATCAGCAGGCTTGCGTCTTTGTTGAAAATTGACATTCGCCGCCGCCGCTAGCTATACTGGGCGAATGCATATGTCGTATGCCATACTGGCGGATCCCATGCGGTTGATTAGCTCTAACGGATCGATTCTAGCGAAATTGGCCAGAAAAGCCCCCACCCAGAGGCTGGTGTGAAAGAGGTGAACCCAGTCGTGTGTTTGTAGTATTGCAATTTGATTGGTCATTTCGGCTGTTGTGTTGAGTGTTCGCTCACAAGGCAGACTAAAATGTCTGGTCTGACTTTGGTATATGTCGGAATATATTACAATTCTCGATATATAAGGGTATTATGTGGGAGGGGGCTTCGTGCGAAACCAACCACTACATATCGACACCAGGCGAATGGGAATCAAACGAGGCCCAGCCACGGCTTTGGCCGGCAATTTGTCGTCATTGTCACTGCTCACGCCGGTCGTGGCCGCCTCTAGTAAGTGGAGTTTCAACCTAATTCGCACCTGCGCCATGAAATTAATCTCAATAATAATAATATTAATAAACTGGGAATGAGCCTTCGCTTGTAGGATTCCGACGTCTATCGGAAGGGATAGACGTCGATTCGTCTGCCCGCCAGACACTGGCATTCATATCATGAAAATTACTCATCATTTATATAGCTCTTTGTTTCTGTCTGCCAGCCCGTTCGTTCGCTAGGCTGCCTCTTTGCATAGTCACTCGCCACATTCCATTGGAAAAATCAAATCCCAATTGGCCAGATGGGTTTGGATGGAACAAACTGCATTGAATTAAATTGGACCAGCGGCGGCAGTGGCGGTAGAGGCAGCGCCCATTGATAGATTCCAATATGTCAGTTGGAATCCAGCGACTCTGCTCGCCAGTTATTTTCGTCTCTCTCGACCGTCGACTGAATCATTTTGCGGCCATTTCCGCCTGGGGCCTCGATTGCGCGCTCACACTTCGAGTGGGGGCCCGCTGAGTTTATCATTTGTTTGTTGGTTGACGTGGGCGCCAAATCCGCCTCGGCTAAGCCTCATTGGGAATCAGAGTCGGCGTCAACGTCAACGTCAACGACACGTTACGTTCCAGTTAGCGAAAACAAATTCATTTGGCGACAATGGCCGTCGACGAATAGTAGTACCACGAATGGGGACTAGCACTTGCATCTGGACGACTAGAACAGGCGGCCCAGTGGCGAGCCAAAACTATCACAGTCGTCGTCATCGTCGTCGTAGGAGCTCTGTTTGTTTGATTTCATGAAGCAAATGATGTCATTTGAATGCAATTCCCAATGCAGGCAATCCAATTCAACTGGAGCGGACGGATAGAAAAACAATTTGTTAGTTAGTTGAGCGCGCCAGTGTTCGCTTGTGTTTGCCTGGCGAAAATTAAACTCAAGCTCTAAAGGCTGGCCAGTCGGCGGCGACAGTGGCTCTCCTTAGCTGTCTCTCTATTCATCATCGTACGTGAGAGCAGCTGACGAATAAAAACGACGACGATTACAACAACAACAACGGAATTCAATCAAAACTCTTATCTCTCTCTCTCCCTCTCTCTCTCTCTCTCTCTCTCTCTCTCTCTCTCTCTCTCTCTCTCTCTCTCTCTCTCCCCGGAATGCTGCTCAGTCTTGCGTCTCGCCGAGAGTGTAACTTTAATGACATAATCATATGCAGCCGCCGGCGTGCGCCTCTCGTGGTCGGGCGGACGGCCACTGTATGGCTGGTCTTGTTTGGCGCCAAACAGGCTGTGGCCAGCAGATAAGTGGCCGCCGCCGCCACTAACTCAATTCAGCGCGGACATTGATTGTCAGTTGGCCTCTCCGTCTCTTTCTTTCTCTCCCAATCGGCCGGCAAGTGTCTCTTATCAATTGGATCACTTTGGCTGGCCGCGCCAGGCCTACCAGTTATCGCAATTAGGGCAACGCGCGAAGCCTCACTGATGTTGTTGCCCTCGACGTGGCAGTGGCCGTAGTTGTTGGCTCTTCCGGCCGGACAAGACGCCTCCATCAAGACGGGCCGGATACGTAGAGTGTCAGGCTGGGCACTTGATGACCTCTCCCAATAAGATCTACACCCGGCCGCCCACAACAGCAACAGCAACAGCAACAACAAAGTCGTTAAGAGGCCAAACTTAGACCAGATAAGCTGGCGGCGGCGGCAGCTTTTCTCGGATGATCATCTGGAGCCAAGTGCAACAACATAACGCAACTCGAAGTACTAAATCGAGCTGGTCTGCTCGTTAGTTGCTTCCTAATACGAGCCTCTTTCTCTCTCCCCAAATAAGCCCGCCCGCCCGTCGCCATCATTCTCGTCTGATGCTCATTATTCGCGCCCTATTATAAGCATCATCATCATCGTCTTCATTTGCCACCAGCGGCTGGCCGCTTATCTTGTCCGACGGCTAGTAATTCAATAAGACTGCTCCTCCTCTTGCGGGCGACAAGTGGCCGTTGTCGGTCAATCGGGCGATCGATGAATGTGTTGTTGTTGCCGCTGCCTTTAGTTGTAGTAGTAGTGGCAGTAGTGGCACGTTCTCTTCAATCAATTCCAGGTCAAGAGAGTTGGATCTGCAGACGAGTGAGGAGAAATTTCCACAAAACACTCACGTCCTTCTCGAGATAGTCTTGCGCAAGTGTTGTTCTTTCTTCCCATTCGAGTGTCCGTCTACCACTGACCAGTCGAGTGTGAACAGGCCGATTCACGGGCTGTTTGGCCACCGCTGCCGCCACCACTGTGAGGTGACAAATACTTATGATAGCCACTTTCTTGATCCAGCATAACCAGCTCGTGGACACAAGCCGAGCCGAGATTTCACATTAAAGCTAAGCCGAGTAAACTCAACAACTCAAGGAATCTCTACCCAAGCCAGCTGGCCAATGGGTTGGCCTGTAGAGCCGAATGATCGTGACTGTGAGATGATGGCGGCCATCTCCGATTGAAGCCACTCGCGTGATGCCCACCGCCGAGTGGTATGCGCCACCGGCAGGTTGCCCTCCACTGGCGCTCATCGGCTTTGGGCGCCGGAAGCCCACCAATAGGCCGAGCAGTTGGGAGGAACGCGACACAGAGAAAAAGTCTGGATGCCTAAGCTACCTGATCGAATGATGTAATTCCAATGTTTGCTTCGTCAGATGAACAGAAACTAGTAAACAAGTTCTATTTGACGAACGCGTGCTAGCAAATAAATCGACCAGGCTCGACTCGAGTGAGCTCATGGTCGTGTATATTACATGACCAATCGGATTCAATTGAATTTTGGCCCAACCCAGACCCTTTGAAGTGTATCTAATCTCACAGGCCAATCAAAATACGCGACCAAAATGAAAGAGGCTGAGAGCGAGAGAATGCGTGAAATTGAAACTAAACTCAGAACAGTTGTGCGATATAAAAACCATTTAGGAATTCATTAACTCCAGTGCAAGCAGTTTGGCTTGTGAGCTCGTTACGTCCTCAATTATTAATAACCCTTACAACAATGCTTGCCAAACTTGACCAAATATTAAAACTGGACTGACTTCACAGCTACAATAAACTTTTATGGCGCCAGATAAGCACTGTAGAGTCGGACAGTCTGAGGCCGAGAACTCATTCTGAGCCAAACTGTATGGTGGCGTATGGCCGACGCCGTTACAGTAACCCGAAGAGATCATCGTAATTATTTTGTTTTGAATGTATGCACGAACATAAGTTTAATAACAACAACAACAACAACAACAATTTTGGGGACATCTCTGGTTGGCGGCGTTCCGCGGCTGGAATGCCAGCTTGGCAAGAATTAGAACATCAGCCAAGGCTGGCTGATAATCCATGACCCAACAAATTTGTGTCTACCTCAACTTGAGCCATAGCAGACTAACCACCAAATGCTCAACTGCAATTAATGTTCTGGGCCGTTCTTTGGACAACAATGACGCTAGAGACATAATCCAATTGGAGTATAATCGCAAGTGGCGTGTGGTTGCTCCATTTGTTATGTCTGTTTCTGTGTCTGTATATTTGTCCGTCCGTCTGTGTGTCTTGCTCCATGTGTTCCTTGCTTTCAGTATCTCTTTGGTTGACTTCACTAGTCACCTGCAAAAATCATCCACATCATGGTGGTGGCTGTGGTTATGCCTGTGCCGGCTAATTTAGTTTTGCCACACAATTAGCGACATCACCTGTTTCATACTATTTGCTGGTGGTTGGTCTGACGTTCCTTTGCATGAATGAACCGAAACAAATGTCTAGCGCCATCTGAAGAGGGTCTGCCCGCTGTCGAGTCCTGCTTGACCATAATTGAAAGGAACATGACCAAAGTCACGCCAATTCAGCATAAATTCAATGAAATCTCTAGACATCATCACCACTAGCGGCCTGGTTTTTGATCGCCCCCTCTTCTCTCCTGTCCTATTTCAAAGGCGCATAAATTTTCGGATATAAAACAGTCGAGCGAATTGTAGCGAATTCGCTCATTTTATTTTGTTCTCTAGCCGAATCGAATTTTGAGGAAGCGAACGAAAAACACACAAACACACAAAAGCACGACCCGCCCGCCTGAATGCGCTCTCTTTACGTGCGAATTCGTGCACAGATCGCTCGCATGCCCATCAAACAAATCTTAAAACTCAACAACTTCAAGACGACGACGACGACGACGGCTTTGCGAGTCCTGTTCGTCCACCTGCAGAGGTGACTGCCGCCGATCCAAATTAGCCTCCAAAAACAACAACAATAACAACCAGTTTTTATTTATTCAATTTTACTCAACCACGAGTTGGGTATATATTCCACTTTCAACAATTGGAATCAATATAGTCATTTGTTCTAACATAGACGATTTATTCAGTGACTGAATAACAAAAGAATCGAGATGATAATGACAAGAAACAAGAGATTCTATAGATCAGTGAGTCATCACCACCTTCAGAACAGAAGGGGTTGTGTGCTGGTGATAAGCCTAACAAAAATGTGTAACAAAACTAATCATAACATCTCTCATGTCCTTTCTATCACCCAATTCAATACAATCAACAGGAGCTCACCGTGGCCGACTCGGGGAACAAAGGAAAGAGCCTACTGGGAATAATCATCAGCATAGTGGTTTTACTTATCATTTCGTCGATGATAGTAGCTGCAATTGTTATCATCAATCCAGATATTGGCAATATATCTGGTAGACACCATGCAAACCGCGAGGCAATCACATTGGAGGAGTCGATACTCAACGAATTGAGTGCCCGAGATATCGAGTTCCGTTGGATGTCGGGCTCCGGCGAAATGAAACAAAAACAGTAAAGGCGATTTATTTGATCAATTGTTATGGGAAGATAATAAGAATATCCAACTAGCAACACTGCCATCAAGTGAACATAGAAACACCCTATTAGCAAATAGGTCCACCACATATCCCAGGCACAGTACAACAGGTGCCCAGCAACATCAACAGCAACAAAGTTTTAAACCAGAAATCACCACCCTAGTGTCGAATGCTAGTCTTTTATCGTCAATTGAGTTCCAGGGATACAAATTGTCGCCAAGCAAACGTTATTTATTGATATGGACCGCGAGAAAGAAACAATTCCGTCACTCATTCACGGCAAAATATTTTCTATATGACATTAAATTAGATCTCATATCTCTATTGAGCACCAGCAGTAACCAAAGATCTGAACTACAACAAAACATATCTCAAGCTGATACCGATGTGAGTGAGGCCCAGAGGCCTGCCCATAATCACTATGAGCAACTAGATTCGGCCAGTATTTATTTGAACGACCAAATAGATCTGATCAATGATGAATCGGCTCGCTTCCAGGTGGTCGATTGGTTCTCCTCCGACTTGGCTCACCCAGGAGGCCTACGGATGCTTCAGACTCCCTTCTATTGATACAGAACAATGATATTTACATCCTCACTAGTGTAGCCGAACTGAGTTCAACTCTTTTATCATCAGGAGATCCATTACCATCATCATCATCTGGCAACAACTACAAAGCGGCCACTCCAATTCGTCTAACTTGGTCAGGTAAGCAGAACGAAATTTTCAACGGCTTACCTGATTGGCTGTACGAGGAGGAGATACTGGGCGATACGGCGGCTTTCCAGGTGTCGCCAAGTGGCTCTCGGCTCGCCTATATGTCATTCAATGACTCGCGCGTATTAAATATGCCTTTTCGGTCTATGGCGACCAAGTGATTCCACGAATACAGCGTATCAAGTATCCCAAGACAGGCACACCAAATCCCACCGTCAGCGTGCATATAGTTGATAATCTAGTTCCATCTTCATCATCGTCAGAGTCTACTGAGAATAACCAACGAAACCATATTGAACTACAATTACCTGAGGATTTGGCCAGACAGCAGCACTACATAAATCGCATTAGTTGGCTAACAGACCAGAGACTTGGCATGATCTGGTCGAATAGAAACCAAAATGTGTCTCATATATTGATTTGTAGTAAGGTGAACGATTGGAAGTGCGAAAAGAACATCCACTTGAGCGCCGCTGGCGGCTGGCTTGACATGTCAGACGATTTGTATACACTGGACGATGAGTATTATCTCGCTTTGTTGCCCAAGTTTGAGGGTCACGACGTGGGAGCTTCAAGCATTTGGCTCGGGTCTCTTTGAACAAAGCGAATAGTTACAATTTTATCACCAGTGGGCGAAAGGATGTTATATCCATCAATGGTGTGGATAGTAAACGATTGTTGGTTTACTATACGTCGACAGTTGTTGATGAGCCAGGCCAGAGGCAATTGTTTGTGGCCGAACTGGAGTCGACATCATCGAGAACGGCCACAGCAACCATAGCGGGGAAAACAGCAATCACAACCTTCGACAAACAACAACAGTAGCGGCGGCTCAGGAGAGGACCTGGACTCGCCAGGTGCGAGTGTTTGTGTCACCTGTGATCATTATCCAAGCGAGTGCTTGTACAACATAGCCAAGATGAGCCCGTCGACCAATTATTACGTCTTTTATTGCGAGGGTCCAGGTGTTCCGAGGATCGAGCTTCGTGCAACTAGGAGGAGAAGACATCGTTTGTCTCATATGAGAACGGCCACAACAACAACAGCAACATCAGCAAGCGCGCAGGCCGAGAAGGATCAGTCCAATTTGCTTCGAGGTAGGCTGAGGACTATGAAACTGGTGGAGACAGGCGAGCAGTCGCAACCGCAATCCGTACCTGTGAACAAGATTAATGGCACTTCAGCGGATAGTAATAAATTGTTTGCTGCTGTTGATGGTCATCAATCGGCGTCAAATAGTCGAGAATATATTAACGCCACTGTCGCCGCCGTCACCGCCGCCGATAATAACAAACAAATCCGTCAACAACAGCAAACGGCCGACGATCATGGCGTCGATTTCGAGCTTCAGGCCGACGAGGCCATTGTCGGCCCGGCTGATGACGTCGAGGCTAATTCAAACAGTGGACAGGAGAATTTGTTGTGGACAATTGAAGACAACAAAGATTTGAGAGACAAATTGGAGCACAGCAAGGCGATGCCCCTAACAATGCGCCTCAAAGTTCCCATTGCCGGCACAAACTATTCGGCCAATGTTATGCTCCTATTGCCCCTCAACTAGCCTCAACCACCACCCTTAAGAGCTCCTCGTCGCCTTTGTCTGTACCGGCACCGCAATCACCATCTTTGCTGTCATTCTCGGGTTCAATGTCAATGTCGAATATCCTCAAAGGCCGAGACGTGGGGCTGTGGCCAGTGGCATCTTGTCTGGCCGCCATTCGAGCGAGGATCGTCCATTGCATTCGTATTATACAAGCGAAACCATCGGCGACTATTCTTATCAACTGAACAATGGCCAACGATTCCCGATGGTGGTGGACGTCTATGCTGGCCCTGGTTCGCAGCGAGTCGACTATCGTTTCAACGTCTATTTTGGTCATTATCTCGCTTCGTCTGGGCGAACAGTCTACGCAACCATCGACGGACGAGGCAGTGGCTATCAGGGAACTAAGAGACTGTACGAGATGTATCACAAGTTTGGAACTGTCGAGATCCAGGACCAAATTGATGTGGCCGCGTATTTGGCCAAAAATCTCACCTTCATCGATCCCACCAAGGTGGCCATCTGGGGCTGGAGCTACGGCGGCTATGCGGCCGCCATGGCTCTGGCACAAAGCAATGCCCGAGCCTATCAGCAATTCCAAGCGAAATTTGAATCACTAAGGTCATCGAGCCAAGTGCCGGTGGATACAACCACCACAAACAATGCACCGACGCCCACCACCACCACCACATCGACAACCCAAAATCCGTTGTGGCAAACAATCATCTCCAGTGGCACGGCAAAATTAAAGTCTGGCCCCATCCCGACACAAATAACAACATCATCATCAACCAGAAACACTCCGCCCCCGCCACCTCCACCTCCACCTCTAGCCTCACCTGCCGACTCTATCAACGGTCTGAGGCATTTGATGAGGTTGGCTGCACCGTCGCCATCCCCGTCGCCGCCGTCGCTGCGTGGAGTGTTTGAGTGTGCCGTCTCGGTGGCGCCGGTAACCAATTGGATCTACTATGATACTGCATATACGGAGAAGTACATGTCCAGTCCGTGGGCCAACGAATACTACGACCAATCAATGGTTGGCGATCACTTTTCAGCTAGCAACTTCAACAACAATAACAACAACGATTACAACAACACAACCACCACCAATGCAACTGCTGATGATAATCATGTTGATCGTCGACGTTCATTATTGTTGTCAGGTAGACCAACAACAATAACAACAACAACGTCAAATAGATGGTCGCCCCTTAATCAGACTATTGATTTGGAGTCGTCCCAGATACGACCACTGCCCGCTGCTTTAATTAGAGCTCACAGGAGAAGCAAAAAATCCTCTCAATATGATCAGGGGATGGACCTAAATGAACGCTATAGACGCGCCTCGTTGCTGGAACAAATCGCAAATATTGACAGGAAAAGGTTTCTCTTGATTCATGGAACCGCCGATGATAACGTCCACTTTCAACAATCCGTCATGCTCATGAAACGCCTCATCCAAAGTAACATTCTGTTCGAGACAAGACTCTATCCGGACCAAGACCACAGCATCGCCAACAAGGCCGACAAGCTTCATTTGGGCTCAACATTGAGCAATTTCTTCGCCGAATGTTTCGATATGGCCTACTAATCATCAATGTATGCAAAAATCATCTAATAATAACAACACCTCTCTGTCTATATCTATATACCATGTACTTGTCATCAACTACCCCTAACCTTACGTCTCCTCTCACACTTTAAAGCATCATTAAAGTTTTGTAATTAGTTCTAGTTAATTTAATTTATTATTTATTATTTATTATTTATTATGATTATTATAATAGAATGATTTGATGTTAATTTATTTAAAATGTTGTTTGTTACTTCTTCTAAGCTTGGATTTATTGCGACATGGACCAAAGCACTTTGACACCAATGGCAAACAATAGTTCAGTGTCCAAAGGGACCTTTGAATCCAATCGTTTGTTTAGGAACGGATGATATCTACCATCGAATCGCATCTCTTGCGCCTCCAACGATGGACATGAGGTCTCGTAATTGCCCAAACTAATCACAGATTTGTCCTGATTGTATTTATCACTCATTTGAATCAACAATCTAGCCACGGCGGCCGGCATAGACTGTTTTACGCTCTTATCAAGCCCGTTTCGTTTGATTTGTATTATCTCTCGTCTCAAGCTGCTCGCCACTAATTGTAGTTATGGGACGCGTCTTTCCCATCTTCTTGCCCTCTCGCTCGAACGAACGAATTATATCGGTCGTTTTCAATGATGAGGATCTCATCGTTGTCATCTTCGTAGTCGACTTGGAACGACTATCTTGGGGGCTGAAGTTTTTGTTGAATCAATCAATTTCAGAAGGCACTAGGCTCAGATCTATGGGCAACAAATGACCTTCTGTTGAGAATATGAACTTGTCCAAATTTACATGAGTCTCATTGTCGTTGCTAAATAATAAATATAGATATTTTCAATGTCTCGGCCAGGACAAACGAAGACATTCTATCATCATGAACACCAGTCCTGACATCTTTCAGGCCAGCAAATCCACAGTCTACCTTGAGATCTTGTAATTTCTTGAGAATTTCCTTTCCGATTTCGAGATAGTAGTCTTCACCGGTTGCACGATGTAAGAAATAAGTTGACTCGAGAAACTCTGGTCGCATTTGATGATTGGCCCAATAAACTTGTAGATCGGTTGTGAACGCCTCCGGCAGATAACTATGACGCTTGATAACCTCATTGAACATAGCGTGAGTGGATATGGCCGACCTGAGGTCGCCTTTGAGTACCTGTAGGCCAGGCCAGAAGGCTGACAGGGCGTCCATGAAGCCTTTGGCCAGTCTGTTGGGCCGATGCATATGTACATCAATCAAGAATGGCCCTCTTGAAATATAACGCATAACACTGGAATAGTGCCTATTGAAACGGTTCAGATAAGTCTGGTCTCCGAGTAGTATGTAAGCCTTCATCAAATACTCGTAATAACTATCCGATCCGGCACCAACGCCTGATTCCCGTCTCACCCATTCGCCACTATCGACATTCAAGACAGTTCCAACCAAGTCTGTGCTCCTATGGCGATGATCCCAAAGAGAATCCAGGGCCTGGCGAGCTTTCTCCTCGAAAACACTGTCGCCCGTCAACCGACTTAAGGTTGCAAATTCTAATATTAACGAACCGGCACAGGCTGTACATGTGTCCTGGATAGATCTAAGATCATTCGATTCGAGTCCATATTTTAAATTAACGCGAGGATGTGGAATGCCGGTCCTGGTGTCGAACGCTGGTAATAACCGTTTGCCAAGATCCTCTGCTAGATCCAATAACTCTGAATTGTACCAATCAAGGGAGTGCCTCAGTGTTGAGTTAATATATCTAATGCTTCTATCTGATTGATTTTGTATCGATTTAGCTAGAACGTGAGCACTAAGGAGGCCGCCCAACATTCTGATATTTGTTTCAAATACTGAAACTACAATGTCCATATCGAAATTGAGATCATTAATAATCTTCTTTATTGCAACCTGAATTCCTCAATATCACCCATCATCACAAGAGTATCTAATGAATCAACTAATGTTAACGAAAAGTTACCAATAGAATCGTCGATATCGCTTGAGTCTTCAACTTGTCTAAATCGGCCCCTACATGAGATTGGTAATATCTCGTCGGCGGGATAGGTGTTTATATACGAATGATAGGCATGATAAAACATTTGCTTGGCTTCTGTACGCAGTTTGATCTTCTCGACATCATCGAAGGCACAAATAGTTCCATGGTTTAGGACAACTAATGATAAATATGTCAATGTGAATATACAAATGGAATAAATAAGTGATGTCTCATATTTGTATCTTGATCTGTTGATCAGTAGTTCGAATTTATTCAATTGCATTATGGACAAATAATTGATATTATTGTTATCGTTGTTGCAGTTGCTGTAATGAAATGCATATGTGATACATATGGTTCAGTGTTGAAGTGATCTAAAAACCTTAAGTATCAATATTCCATATTCAGATCAATTAAAGTAATGATTATTCCATACGAGAAAGGCAGCATTTACTACACAAATCTATTTCGACATTTCTGACGTAGTTGTTGTTTTCGTTGGCGTAGTCGACGTAGTTTCCCGTTTTCACTGTTAAAAATTCTGTTCAGTTTTGCAGTTTCATGTTGGCACAGAAACATTGCAGAACCAAATCCTGCAGATACAGCAATGCTAAATGTAAACAATGTTTTAATAGGAGCTCGAGGCGGGAAACACACTTCGGTACTTTTTGTCGGGGCATGAAACTCCGCTCATCAGTCCCGCACCCGAAATTTAATGAGCTCATAACGAATCGGACCGGATTCTCGAGCCAAAATAAATGTAGGCGTTTCGGGATCTGGAGATATTGAACGAGCCAACTCACGCGAGCAACTTTATTTCGGCATCTCCGGGAGGTTTCAAACTGATTGTCACCCATGCAATAATGATGATTAATGTTATTGTCCTTCGGTAATCGATATTGTCAATATTTCATCTGGAAATATATAGACAACAAAAAGAGGATATTATTATGATCAACGGTTGACCTAGGCCAAAATAGCCAGATGCAAATGTGCCAAGCCGGTCATCAGCCTACAGAGACCAGCGAGGATCATCTAAATGGTCTATCCTCGTCAGCCATTGAAATCTCCTCGTCCGTCCAAAAATCCCTCTCACCCACAACGTCAGCCTCAAGAAATGTAAATTATCAAGCGACGAAGATCCCGGGGCCCAGCAAGAAAAAGATGGTGATATCAATGACAAAGATGATTGTGATCAACAGATGACTTCTAGTATGAAAGAGTTTGTTGATATTATATTTAAGGATAGCCAGTCGATCACCCTGGAAAAGAAGGCCGAATTTGGGAAACTCATGAGAACACCCCAGGCACGCTTATCATTTGCCAAATATGTTGACGATTATCGAGTCAATAGTAAGCAAGTGAGCGAGTTAACTTTCTACAGTTTGGCTCAATATTTTCGATTGTACTCTTAGAATGCTTGTTGGCCGAAGATTTTAGGCCTGCAAAGATCATAATGAACATGATGTTCACCTACTACTACGAACAAAGCTATGATAAAATACCATTGAGTGATAGACCTGCACAAGCTACAGACCAAAAAGAGGGACAACAACAACACAATGCTAATGAGTGTAACCACAATGAGCAGAAACCAAAACTATCAAGACTTACTTGTATACATTGTTGAAGGATCAAGAGATATTCAAATCGATCAGATTTTGGACTTCAGCCTTCTACGAATCTGTTATAATTGAGCGCAATAATCATTCTATTTTTGTGGATAGAGAAAAGGGAAAATTGAGCAACGAGAGGAGAAATGAAGAGTTGGATTGTAGCAAAACATAACATTTGGTTTACTTGGATCTTTTATACACAACATGTGCCTTCTAGAACTCAGTCATGAGTTTTGTCAAGAATTCCTGGACAAACATTCAACCATCGCGGGCCTATCAGATGAACAACTGGAGATGTTGGGGTCCAATCTGAAGTCAATGTTTAGTGATGGAACATCCAATCAGAGTGCCATATCTAACATCACGAGAACCGAGCGATTGGCAACATTCCTGCAAAAGCTCAGTACCAAGTTGAACCAATCCACTACTTAAACGTAACACTATTTTCAGTTAATTATACTAAACATTCGAGTTTGTTTGTTGATGCATATGTGACACCCAATAAAACTGGGTTAAATTAACGTACATAAATTTTACATTGAGATATATCGATAGCTATCAACTTGTTGAAGAGACCACTATCATCGACTACATGATGTAATTAGTTATAAAAGATGAAACTCGAGAAATCGGGCATGGTTTGATATTGAATTGTAAATCATTCAGTCTCTTTATTGAAAAGGGATTGGTATTGGCAGTTCTACAACGTGCATCGGTATTTTTCGCGCTCTTTCTCATTCGCTGAACAATGCCCAGTGAGAAACACATGAAATTGTGAGGCTGTCAGTGATGTTGCACGTATTGTTTTGCAAAATAAGAACATTTCTTTCAAGACATCTAACCCCAAGGATAGTTCATCCGTAACCATGGGAATTAAACAGTTAGCCAAGCTGATAGCTGATGTGGCTCCAGATTCCATCAAGGACCACGAAATTGCCAGCTATTTCGGCAGACGTATTGCCATCGATGCGTCCACGTGTTTGTATCAATTTTTAGTCGCTATCAGAATGCGATCCGATTTGATGGTCAATGGAAGTGGTGAGACCACTTCTCATCTCATTGGCTTCTTTCACAGGACAAATAAATTCTCGAGGTAAGTCAAATCTATCATATTGAATATACTTATGCTATGCTTCATAAGATGACATCACTAATTAATGATTACATGTTATTTACAACAGAATGGAATAAAACCAATTTATGTGTTCGACGGTAAGCCGCCAGACATGAAATCAGGTGAGCTCGAGAAGAGATCCGAACGAAGGAAGGAGGCCCAAGAGAATCTGAATAAGGCCGTCGAGGACGGTAATGAGGAAGACATTACCAAATTTAATAAGAGGGTTGTCCGAGTAACACAGAAACACAATGATGATTGCAAAAAGCTATTGAAACTTATGGGTTTGCCAGTGATTGAGGCGCCTTGCGAGGCAGAGGCTCAATGTGCCCAACTCTGTAAAGATGGAAAGGTTTATGCTGTTGCAACTGAGGATATGGATGTTCTGACATTCGCCACTCCAAGACTAGTGAGACATTTAAGTAGCGGCTCGGGTGAACAGATTCAAGAGTACACCTTAGACAAGATCATCTCAGGCCTAGGACTTAAATCTCATGATGAGTTCATTGACCTTTGCATCCTAATGGGTTGTGATTATTGTGATTCCATAAAAGGTATAGGTGGTAAGAAGGGCTTAGATCTTATAAAGAAACATCACAATATTGAGGAAATTGTAAAGAATTTATCCAATAAGGAGGGGGTACTGAAGGATTGGCCACTGAGAGAGCAAGGGAGCTATTCAAGAAGCCAGATGTTTTACCAAGTGACACCTTTACTGAGGAAATTTTAAAAATCAGGAATATCGACGAAGAGGGCATTATCGAGTTCCTATGTAAGGAGAATGAATTTGACGAAAAGCGGGTCAGGAGCGCCATCGAAAGGTGTAAGGCCGCCAAGCCGAAGGGCGCCCAAACGAGGATAGATTCATTTTTTCAAGTGAAGCCTTCAGACAAACCGCAACCTGTCAAGCAGGCGAAGCCAGCTGGAGAAGCCGAAAAGTGCCAAGAAATTCAAGAGAGGCCGTTGATGAGTACTCATTAAAGAGTATTGCTGATGACTGTCAACAAATCACGTCTGTGAGCTTGTTTCCTCTTTATTATCATCCTTACTTAAATCTACAAGAGTTTCCGTTTGGGTTGAGGCATCACATAATGAGATCATATGTTGTCTACAATAGTGACATTCTTCTAGTTGTTTGAGGTCTTTTCCAATCTGATTATTTTATCACTCAAACCCTGATGCTTAGATTCGACAAGGCCAGTTTTTTCTTCATCTCATGTAATAGAGAAAAATTTCTCTCGTCAACAATAGCCTTGACATGTTCCCTGAGACGATTTACCTCGTCGGCGGTGTACGACATAGCTGCGCCAGGCTACAGGTGTGGTATCTCTGAAGTGTTTATGGATATTGTATGAGATCAATAAGAATATGAATTTATTGTAATTGCCAAAACCGGGTGAAAAATGAAATATTTGTGGTACAGTCACATTAGATCATAATAAACACGTGCCAATGGTCGTTAATATTTTCATCAATTTGTTGAGAAGAAATTGGTGCCATTAGAATCAATGCACTTCTCCATCTGGCGATAAAGTTGCCTTACTGGACGGGCTTTTCGGAGCCACGATCGATTCCTGCAGGCTACGAATTGATAATCTAACAAACTGCGAAGGCAGCTGTGAATCTACCGCCAGCAGGCGTGAGATTCCCATATCCAAAATGTAAACAAAATGAATAATTCTTGACAAATCACATAAGTTAGTTTGAATTCCATCAGATTTTACATCATTATAATCTCACTACAACCCATGAGATGGCCAGGGAACTATCGGATGGGACTGTATTCGAGATCACAGATCACACAACCGCCTCTGACTGGGAGAGATTTGTTGCAAATATAGAGGAAGTTTTGACAGACTGGAAATTAGCAAACCAAACAGATGAGGGTTCCATCTATAGAAAATTACCCGAGAATTATATCTCAAGCGGCTTGTGGCACGAGAGACACGACATAGTTGTATTCGGAAATGTCTCATTCGATTTGCGGTATCAATATTTAATCGTTAAGGATCTATATGGAGATGCTTCGCCAGATAAACCGCCCAAATCTGCCGACCCCGATATTCCCGAGTTCCATAATGCCGATGACGGGAATGAGGGAAGACTACCATAGTATCCCTAAGCAAGAGGAGAGGGAACACGATGAACATGAACTTCCAGAAAAAATGCCCCAATGTCTTTTGGACATGGTTGCTACATCAAATGACTTTGCCTCGAAAGCTCATTGTTTAGTTCGCTGGTACAATCTCAGGAAATTCATTATCTTAGCACCAAAGGGTGATACAATTGTCTCAGAGGATCGTATCAAATTGATCCTAAGCTCAGCAAGTATAGCATTGGCAAATATTAATTGCCATATCCCTATATTTGTTAGAACACATAATCCCAAGAACAACTTTTACCAAGGCGTCTCCGAGCACCTTAACATTAGGACCATGTATGAAATGATATTTTATAAGCAATGTCTAAATCAATATGCATATCTCTCTGAATTGATAAGTCTTTTCGTGAAAAAGCTGGCTGTAATCTCAACGACCCAATATCTGCCACGATCAGGCTCCAATTATTGTTTGGATTTCTTTGATCTATTCATCGACCATAAAGATGAATTCACTGGAACAGAATTTTCGGACGAAGTTGATCAGACGAGGTTGTTAAAATGATTTTCAAAAAGAAGCAACCATCCCCGAAGGTGATAGCTCAAGATATGCGATCTTATGCCACATATGAACAGGTGAAAGAAGCCTTGAATGACTGTCTTCCCATCCATTTAGAACATTGAAATTTTTACACGTCGCCGCCCTCTGGCCGCCAGTATCCGACAAGGTCATAACTGACTCTCGTGTCCATAGTGATCTGGATCCAGCCGAGGCACCCATATGGACCATCAGGTGCGTTACGAGCGATAACTGCAACCTGAAGATTGTTCACGACACTCAAGTGGTTTATCAACTTCTGAGTGGCGCCGTTGATTACGCCTATGATAAACTAGATGGAGGCCAGATATTCGCTGATTGTGATAGAGATGATCTCAAGGAAGCATGTTTAAAGTTGAGTTATGAGTCGGCGATTCGTCCCGAAGTGGTGCTGTCGCGGGACCCATCTGATAATATAAGAAAGCTCCTTGCATTGCTATTCTTTAGAGCTTCCGAGCTGAGACATGACTTGGATGCCTTAGACCAAATCGCTGGCCAATTGAAGAAGAGGCCATCTCTTAGTGAAGTATATAGAGATTTCAGAAAACACAAACCTTCCATAAAGGAATTCATAATCAGAACACAAATATCGCGACCATTCAATCCAAGATCGACGCCCGCCCTACCGCAGCGTATGTTCTGCACAGTTGGTGATGAGGAATTCCGATTGTGTGGGGCATTCAGTGAATTATGCAATTAATAAATGATTCAATTGTTATGTTTTTCGTACTAGAAAAACTATTCTAATTAGTTTTGATCATGTAATAATTAACCTGATGAATGAACATGATAGTCCGAGTCTCGGCCCGAGAGTCTCGGGCATCGCTTTTCCAGGGTCCACCGAATTTGAACAACCCGCCTGCTTGCGCATCTCGCCGGCGGCCCAAAGGCAACGTATGCCAAAAGCAAGCGAGCGTTGGCATTAAAAATGACAGAGCCCAATTTCAATTTCTGTCCTCGTAGGTATCAACTTATCATCGCCATTGTATAGCGGATTATTATTTATTAATTTATTATACGATATTAGATATTATTTTCATTCATAATAGGAGATAGATTTACACCTATATTCAGATGTTTACAAAATTTGAAACAAAATCCCCTCGTGTCAAGGGTCTCGCCTTTCACCTGAGACGTCCATGGATTCTTGCATCATTGCACAATGGACAAATCCAGTTATGGGACTATCAAGATGAGGCACTGATACACAAATTCGACGGCCATCGTGGCCCCGTCAGAGGTCTCGACTACCACCGAAGTCAGCCGTTGTTTTGTGTCAGGTGGAGATGATTGCAAGATCAAGCTCTGGAATTATTCCACAAGGCAATGTATTTACACATTCCCAGACAAATCGCATGATGACTTCATTAGAACAACATATTTCCATCCAAAACATCCATGGATCATCTCCTCTAGTGATGATGGTTCGGTTAGAATCTGGAACTGGCAATCGAGGACACGGATTGCCGTCCTGACGGGTCATATCCATTATGTCATGTGCGCCCAAGTTCATCCCAGCAAAGACCTTATTCTATCTGCATCAATCGATCAAACTCTCCGACTTTGGGATATTTCCACTCTAGCGTCCAAGAGCTCATCTTCGATGTCGAATAGACAAGAGGATGTCAACACTGGACTCCCAGAGATACTAGCTAAAACGGATTATGCTATTTGAATCAAAAAAGAGGCTCATTTGTCCGAGATCAATTGGTGTGCCTTCCATCCAACCAAAGAGCTGGCTCTATCGGGTGCCGATGACAACATGATTAAAGTTTGGAAAGTCAATAGATTTGGACTTACTGAGCTCTACAGTCTCCGTGGTCATTATGACAATATCAACTGTGCCGTCTTTCACCCCAGAAAGGATATTATAATATCAGCTTCTAATGATCGCTCATTGAGGATCTGGGATATGGACAGAAGAACTCCATTGAGCACCCATAGGAGGGATGTCGATAGATTCTGGGGTTCTAGCAGCCACCCGAATGAAAACCTATTTGCCGCTGGTCATGATACTGGCCTCATGGTATTCAAGATAGAACGCGAGAGAGGCCCGATTATTTTATTCTGAGAGACGAAATTATTTACACAAAGAACAATGTAGAGTTCAAATACAACATGAAAACAGGCACACTAACAAGGACACCTCCTAACACGAAGAAAATCCAACCTTTGACGAAACCAGATAAGAAAGTCGTGACCAGTGAGAATAAGAAACTGATCGCTCGTATCAGTGGAAATAAGATTACAGTTACTGATGGGGACCAAAACGCCTTATGCACCATCAGGAGCCTAGAAAGATTAAATCGGCCATCTGGGATAGTAGCGGCATATTAGTATACAGTACACCATATCATTTGAAATACGCCTTAACTGACGGCCATAGTCATACTCTATGCTCGCCACAGGAGGTACTTTACATAGTGACGATCAAGGATAATATATTGTATTGCATGGATAGGAAAAGCGCTATCAAACAAGTGCGTTTTGATCCAAGAGAACTCAAATTCAAGAAATCTGTCATAAGCAATGATCGTGCAAGTATATTGTCATCAATCAAGCAGTTGGGCGAGCTATCTAGAGCAGAGATATCATTCCTTGTCCAAAAGGATACCCAGGACTTGCGTTGAAGTTTTGTGGCTGACCCTAAGATTAGATTTTCGCTTGCTCTGCGAGCATTTGCCATTGATGATGCTCTCGAATCGGCGATAAAAATCAACGAAAAAGATGCTGGGAACAATTATCGGAGGTAGCAATCCAAATAGGACATTTCAGTGCGGCCGAAAGAGCCTTCAAGCAACTCAAGAAATCTTACAAACTTGCAATGTTATATTTGGTTTTTGGTCAGTACAGGAAGATGGCGGAGGCACGCATGATGGCAAAAGACCTGGGCAACATTCTGATGAGTTTCTGATATCTTTGCTTATGAAAGACTGGGAAGAATGCGCCAGGATCATGTTGAGATGTGGTCATGTGAACCTCGCATACGGGCTTGCTGTCAATCACCGCGGCCTCTATGAGCTAGCCATAGAAATAAGTCAACAATTGAGCGAGGAGCAACTGGCCCTTTTGCCTTCATTAGAAAATGCGCTAACCAATAGAGACAATGAGATGTCGAGGCGATTGGAACAAAATGAGCAAGCATTCGAAAGTTGGCAGCTTCTTGGAGACGAACAAGAGAGCTTTGATGCTATTCTAGCCGAACCAGAGGGTGAGCTTGGTTCAGAGAAGGGCGAATGGAATGACGATTCTGAAGAGAGTTCGGAGCCTCTCGAGGAGAAGCTCGAAGATGCCGACGAGGGGTTGGGGCGATGATGATGATGATGATATCGAAGATTTGGATGATGACAAAGATGAGCCCATGGAGGAAAGAGAGGTTATCGACACTGCCCCAACCTCTGAGCCCGCTGAGGGTATCACTGCCAGATGGAGTAAGAGGTCAGACTTGGCCTTGCACCATATCTTGGCCGGTTCCTACAAATCTGCATTCCGTCTATTGAGGAGTCAGGTCGGTGCATCCACATCCGAGCCTCTAAAAGAGATTTTTGAAGACCTATTCCTACATTCAAGAGCTGCCTATCAAGGTCTAGCAATATTCCCAACCAATTATATCTATCCGAAGGTCGACGACAACAACCTTCCATCTGGAGGATATCAAATCGATGACTTGGAGGCCTGGCTAAACGAATGTTATCAGATGTTCTCGAAAGGCAAAAAACTTTGAGACGATCATATTGAAATTTAGGAGACTTTTATTGAGTACATTGTTTCTACAGGTGTATTCGTCAGAACAACCCACAGATGATCAAATAGCTCTGCACAAAGGAGATCATTGAGATTTGCAAAGAATATATCCTTGGTCTACAGGTTTATCTACTGAAAGAGAATATTAGTCCTGATTCTGGGTTCGAGGGTAAAAAGAGGGCCTGTGAATTGATGGCGTATTTCTCAAAACTAAACATGGCCAAACACAAAGGCATTGTCTTGGCCCAGGCCATGAAGGTCTTCGATAAGACCCACGAGGACCTATTGAAAACTCAAGCAGCTTGTTCCATAGCCAGACGATTCCTCGGCCATCCAAGCTCTGAGAGTAGGCCCAAGTTGAGAGACAAGGCCGAGAAGATAGAGAAACTATACGACATCCAGGTGGACCAGAGAGTTGGACTCGACTTTGAGGATAAGATCTCATACTCGTTGTGCGCCGAATCTTTTAAGCCAATCACCCAAATCAATCAATTGATAGCATGCCCATTTTGTAATGCTAAATACAACTCAAGATTCAAAGGAAAGTTTGTAATATTTGTACGCCCTATCCGAGGTTGGCAAAGAAACAAGTGGCATCAAATTTGAAGTCACAAATTTCGAATAAACATCAATGTAAATAAACACAGCACACGTGCTGAATGAAAAACTTCGTTCGCAGAGTCCACACATTGGTTTTGTTATTCTTTTCAGTTCAATTCAGTAATCAATTCTGTCCATTTAATTAATTTCGAATAGGTAGATATCATTATTGTTTTTCATTATATCACTAACCATACGCATTACCACCTCAAAATGGTTCGTGGCGAGAGATTATTCGATGAGATCATCGAAACTCTATTAGAGTACACCAAAATATTAAAATATCTCTTCTACTGTTCATCCAGAGAATCGAAACCGAGGGCGATCATATGGATTGGCCACAAATCTTGAACAACTTCACCAGTATCTGTGGTCAGATAAACACTCTCATGAGGTACACAAGACAAAACTCGCATGTTATTGAAAAAGAGTTGTTTTGCCCCTATTATTGTCGCCTGAACGAGACGAGGAGTTGGTGAAACTGACCGGAGGGTCGAGTCCATGTTGTCAATCACGAGATGGTCCCAGATTACCTCAGAACAAAACCGGACCCGGAGATTGAAGAATTCGAGAAGAATCTACAGGTTAAAGCTAGCACTATTAGTTCCGAGGCTGCAGTGAAACAAATTAATTCCATGACAAAGCTTGTCGATAATATATCGAACTCAATTGGAACCAACAGTGCACGAACCGATACTGAGATGTCCCAACAAGCAATGAAGCCCTCATTTGTGCAAGCGATACCAATGAACTTATAATGGCAGTAACCGCAGGTAGAGGATTGGCAGCTGGAGTGGGCACCCACAGGATGATGCCCATCGATAGTTCGATTGCGCCGAAGATGGATCCCATTCGACAGCAACCATCACAAAAACAGAACGTCAAAGCGCCAGAATTGAAGACCAATATCAAAGTCGGGTTGTGAATCCTATCAAGATGTTATCTTGATTCGGGTCTTTTTATTATAGACCAACTTCTCGTGCAACGACCTGATCTCATCCCAATCCATGTAGCACCCCTGCAAGAACCTTTGGCCTGTCGATGGATCATAAGCACCACGGCCGTGTAATACTCGCCTATTGTTGAATATAAACAATTCGCCTGGTTCCATTTTTGTAACAAGTTTGTTGTCCTTAGATTGCAAGAGTCTGGTCAACTTGTCCATCGCCAGGTAGAACAATTTGACGTCCTCCTTGTGTGACCAATGGGAGGCAACATGAACGGACTGTAATAGACATCGTCGAGTTGTCCCTGATAGTCGAGCGACAAGACTGGCCGCTGTCGTCTAAATTTCATGTCTCGATAAGGATCACGAACAACAAATGTCGCTGGAAATTGTAACAATACATCGAAGAGTTTCGGGATCTGATTCACGTAATCTCTGGGCCGCATTGTGTACATCGCTGAAATAACTAAAACCCACCATCAACAGTGTTCTGGATACAATGTAAACAATTGAACGCCAGGACTGGTTTCTCTATAGGGCAGGTCAGTGTGGAGATCAAACACCTGGAGCTGAATAGGCTAAATTAATCTCCTCGCTAGGCTCCACAACAACATCAAAGACTGTCCCAGCCAGTTGGCCTCTCGTAAGCGAGCGAACGGACAACCTTCAACACTTCGTCCCTTTCAGTGGGTACACTGGTTATTTCGGCCAATCCAAAATAGCCAATTGTTCAACTAAACCCAAGATGCAGCATCACTATTCTTGCTGCTCATTTCGCTTATCCTATTGGCATTAATATAAGTGCTAGGCTGGGTTTCTAATGGCTGGTAACCATCAAATAGATCTCGTAATCAATTGGGCACATGGTTGAGTTGATCTTCGCAACAGACCAATGCTGGGGCAACATGTTGTCCTGTTTGTAGGGAAAATAAAAGTCATCCCTTGGGAATAAGAATTTTTTGACATCCATTGACTTGGTTTCCAGGATCAATTTGGATTCTTTTGTAGAGGGCATTCACGTGAATTAGCCAATCGAGAGAATATGCGCTCTCATGTCCATCACTCCATTTGACCATTAGATGATCATGTTTCCTCTGCCTCGCCCTCGATGTCATGGTTAATCCTGTCTTCATGTCCGTATTTTGGGCTTGATACTAACGTCATTAATTGCAAACATTGGTTTCCTGAAATCGTTAGGGCGTGAATAGCTCCTGTCTCGAGTGTCCGTGACTACATTTTGAGCAACGACAAGAACTCCTGAGCCAGTGAGATTGAAATACATTTTCTTCTTCCCTTCAGTTCGAGTTCAAGCAAGTCGCTGAGTTCAATCTGGCTTCCAGCGTCCAGATCCCTAATATTGCCTCGTAAGTATTCATTGTTTATTATACTAAAATTGAGAGAGTTTTCATTGTTTTGTGGTTTCAGTTAGACGTGACGTGTTAATTTAATGTGTTGTTGTTGTACTTTTGCCTGAATTGATATGGCTCTTGTTGAGCGTAAATTTAATGGGTCAATGAATTGTCTTAATGTTGGCACATTGTTTCAATCTCGAGCAACTTAATCGCTCGCAAACTTCAAGAAATTTCTAATCATCTTGAATTGAATTGAAGGTGGTACAATTATTCAACGATAATGAACAATTGTTGATGTGACGTAATAACATACCAAGACATTGAGAGAAACCGTCGCCCTCTCACCTGTTGTTGATGTCTTGTGAGTGCGACTGTCTCCTTCTAAATCGAGCGGCACAGTGACACTTTTGAGTCGTCAAAGGTAAACAACTTACGGAACAGGTGCATGTTTATAGCATCGCCGAGACAAAATCCGATGGATGTCAGGAAACGACAGACCAGCAATGCCATCTAGTTTTCTATTCATCTATTCATTGTGCATCATTCATAGATTGCGGATCAATGAATGAATGCTATTCGTATGCATACTGTACATACGACTGATTGATAGATTGATCTTCTATACAGTTCCAATTTATGCTGACGAAGACAATTTTTGCTCCTATAAAACATCATCAGATTATGTGTCATTCTTCAACATGGCTGACATTGGCACAATAAGAGATGAGTGCCGACTTTGTTGGCTATATCAACATGTCAACTTTCAAATGAAAATGGCTTTCTAGTAACTACCTGAAAGTTTTGGTCCTGATTCTGGTCATAGCTTATACTGATGCGGGTGAGTAAGCGATTCTATCATAATCATCGTTCAATGTAGAGAAAATCAAAACCACACATTCTAAAACCGTACAATTAACTCATGCATTTCAATTGAAATCTAACCAACAAAGATTCAAGATACGAACCAGAGGTGTACACGTGCCGTCTACTGAGGGCAAGTTTGTGGACTCTCGCCCATGGACAGAGTATCCAATCGTATATGAGCCCATTACAAGAGGTCGATTGACGATCTGGTCAGGTGTCACGACACTCCTAACTAGCGAGTTCTTCTGTCAGACTAACTCCAAACCAGACACAGGTAGATCCATTGTCTTGGAGTTTGCTGACTATGGAGACAAACTAGAATGGACATTCTATGGTAAGTTGCAAAAATCTTCATAGTCACAGACACATCTATACGCTGATGCAATTACAGAGGGGGTTATTAATAGTGTTAATTCAACGTATAAAAACTCAGATATCAAAACAGGTATCACATATAATGGAATTAGTGTGAATCATAGAGAGAATGCAAGATTTGAGATCACCATGAACAGCGAACAACTTGATTCATACAAAAACTGCAACTTGGTTGAGAGTGTCCAGCTGATAGGTTCCGGCGGATATTGATTTGGATCTAAAACAACATGCCCAAATTGTGATGGCTCGATTGTGGCCGTAATCAATAGTCAACTCAGGAGCTGATCAAATCGAAACTGAACGAACAGATATTAGATGGTCTGCGTTGGCATCTGATCGAGCTTGTTTCTAGTCAACAATTTTCTGGTCCTATTCCTTTTAGAGAGTAATTTTAATTGAATTGGAACAGGTATCACAGTCAATAATGAAGGCACGCGGGCTTGAGCAGTTGTCCAGAGAAGATGGCTTATCCAAGTAACGATTATCTAATATAAATTGACCCGAACATCGACAATCATGTGAATAAAATCCATTTTGTTTGGTGCAACTCGTGATGGGTAATTTCTCGTGAATGGTTGAGTTAGTTATATTTTTATCGTCTTGACAAGATTCGAACTGGTTTTGTTTATCATATTCTCTTTGGATAGATCATTGCTTCAGGATTTGATATACCTTAGAGATTATTTGAAACTTTTGCTTGAAATCATCTCGATCTCTTTGAATCCTCTTTGTCCGGATGCAACTCGAGCGATCTCTGAAAATATGCCTTCTTGATTTCGCACTGGTTGAATCTGCAGGAATTTTCAATACATAATAAGTTGTCAACCTGAAAATGTTGACGGATATCATCGAGTATAGTCATAACTCAATGTGAAGTAATAATCACAAAATAAAGACATGATAGTTGTGTAAGAATTGAAACGTATTGTTTTTGTTGTTTAGGTATTTTCGCTTCCTCATTGCTCACATGAGCATTTTTGCGATGCGAAAAAGTCGCGTTGACGCCAACAAATTCTCTCGCAAAATCCATTCTCACGTGGAGATCTCTATTTTTTATATGGATGTTATCACCATCCATCAATCTATTGTATTATTAACCTATTATTATAACCTTGATTAACTATATTAGACCATAGAGTTGAAGTTTGTTAGATTTCTCTATGAAGAATGGCATTGAAAACAAGATATCAGCAAATTCAATATCTTATATCCTGCCTATCAATAAATCTAGGACAGTTGCCAGGGGCAGAAGGATTCCATTACAGCATGCTGTGGCAGATCCAAAGCCAAACGAGGTGGTCGACGCTATGTTTGCTCTGAAAGGATTCCAAGCCCAGGCAGAAGCCAAACCATACTGTCGAGAATTAGACAAGGAGTCCATGCCCTGGAGGGTGAGATATTCCAATGTCAACCCATCTAAGAATAATCTGACAACTAAGAGACAGATACTTGTTGCCTGTGCTAAACGAATAACTGAAGTCAGGTCGAAATCCGGTCCTTCGACAAGTCAACCAGCCGAGGGTTCAGGCAAACAAAAGAAGAAAAACAAATGATACGCAATAAATTATAACTTATCGATATAACCACATATAATTACTGTGTAACGTAACCAGCTTCTAGTTGTTACTTATTGATATTATTATTACTTCTATCGCCACTGGCTCAACTCTACACAAATGTCCACAACCAGTTGGACAATAGTCGTTTTCGGAGAACCAACGACTCATGTGGAAGTAGATGGCCGCCGTGATAACAGCCCTGGCACCAAGCCATCAGCCCGCCAACAACACCATGACAAACCGAACATTCGGACGGCTTTGTCTTACATCTATCGCAAATCCAGCCAACTCTACCATTCAGGGTCGATTGCATTGTCCATATGTCGTATAGATAGTTGTTGAAGTCTGGTTTATCGAGTTAATATTAGACAATGGGCTTAGGTTAATAACTTGAGCCATCACATTCCAGAGCTGAAATTTACTCAACAGATCTATGTACGAATAATACCATGACTCTCTGTCTACCTCTGGTATCCGTTCGTTAACAATATTCTTAATTCTATCACCAAGAACAATAATGATAGAGACAGCGCTTTGTACATCACTGTTATCAACATGATACTTCAGAACGTCAGCGATAACATCGGCAATTATTTCATAAAACTTGTACTGATACGCTTTTTGTATTTAAAAGGTGGAGATTCTAAGATCACTATCATTCTCGATGGCGATACTTAGATATTCTTAATGGATTAAGAATGTTGCTAGTCGCTGGTTGTGTTGGAGCCAAATCGTCCTCATGATTACTTGACCCAGAACTACTGTGAGAATCTTCAACTTTTTGACTAATGAGCTTATCGACTCGACCACATATGTCGTGTTTCGGTTGGAAAGCCTTTCGCATGATAGCGTCTCGTGTGATGACCACTCGTCAGTGCTCTCATTTGATTGATCTGAGCCTCCCATCGAACCAGCATCATTAGCAGGATCGTTCAGGATAGATATGTTCTGAAGCTGGCCCATACTATTTCTGGCACTCTGATCTCTCGAAAGATACGAAAGCTCCATACCCACTGGTAGCTGGCATTGATCGAGATCTCGTCTCCTGAGACGAGATGGGCCGTGGCAGAGGGAGTCTTTGAGGTCTTATTGGCTAGGTGGATGTGTTTGGTGCGTTTGCAGACGATGTTGCTTGGATTATTTGATTGGGCAGAATTTGGATTATTGGAGGCTATATTTGCATAGAATAGTTTCAGGATCTTCCATGTTTGGCAAATCTGAAACTTCCTCAATTTGGCACAAACTTCAGCGTTATGGTCGCATAACTCGGCCAATGGTCTATTGACAACTGATACCCTGGGCCGTCTTGACAAAACAATTCATTTCGGTACATTTGTAGACATCAAGCTGACTCCTGCTGCTGATACGAGGCCTCAAGGCAGAGTCTTGTGATCTCCTTGTCAAGCTTTTTGTCGATCTCTGTTCTGAGCCGTCTGATAGGTTGAAGAGAATTTGCTAGGCAATGAGTTTTGCTGAGGCCCATTGATTGACGATAACTGTTGACTCCCGGCCACCGCTTTCTGATTATTGGAAACAATCTCATTACTTGTGCTATGGGTGACACTAGGCCTCAACAAACCATTGCCAAGAGTAGTGCGATATCGCCATCAGGATTGATGGCCATACCGACAGGATTTGCATGATCCAAGGGTCTGTAGGCGTCGCCCATGGGCAACTGATATAGCACTCCATCAGTGGTGACTGAAACAAGAATTGTCGTGACCTGCGCCAGGCCATACCTGTTGTAATCTCACGAGGCTCGTGAATCGCATAGGCAATGTAAGGCCTCAAAATACTCCAGATGTTGATGCAATGATCTCTTGAGAGCACAGCTAGCAATGTGATTCTTGTTGTCGTAAGACCATCGAATCTTCGACACAGACTCCATGGTGGGTATAATATGTTGAATAGTTGCCGTTGGACCTGATACATTCCATACTTTGATGCTTTGGTCGCGTCCAGCGGTAGCGACGATGTCAGCGTGATCGGGATGCCAGTCACATGCAAAGATTGGTCCATTATGAGCCGGAAAAGGATTGATCGAATTTGTCTTTCTTTCTAATATCGTACAATTGTACATAACCACTATCTTGTATGGATACGAATACGTTGGGTTTGTGTGGTGAGAATTGCAAATCTCTCACTGGCTCACTGAGATCCGAGTAACTTATCACAGCCTCGTTTTGTCTAAGGTCAAACAGTTTTATGGTGTCTTGAGACCCGCTCAATAATAACCAAGCATCGTTCGGATGAAAGTGTACCTTATTCACAGTCCTCCGATGGTCCTGATAATTGATATCCATTTTGGATAGACCAGGCTTGTTGAGGTTCCATGTGACAACGGCGCCATTGGGACTAGCCGTGGCGAGGATGTTTTCGTCCACTTGATTCCATGTGACATCATTGAAACTGGCAACAATATTTTTAACAACTCAGATTGCATGACAACTCGAAACCCTATCAATAATACTGTACAATTTTGAAAACACTTCGGCCGGCAACTGCAACTTGATTGGTGGCTTTGTTCAAGGCCAAGGCCGTTACTGGGCCACCAACGTCCTCGCAACAAACCTCCTTCTTGTCCATGTCAGTGAGTTGCTCCGATTTGACCATCTCTATATTGTCGGAATAATATAGTTGATCACATAATTATATTGATACATGAAAAAAAAGTAGTTCTTTGTTGATATGAATATAATGATATGAAATCCATTTTAGGATACAAACAACGAATCGAATTGCTGTCGATGAGAAATGGCATAAAAATCAGCTGTGCTGCTATGTAACACGCATGCGTATAGTTAAATTTCGTAAAAACCTGAATAAAGATTGAAGAAGTGGAAAGTGATTAATCAATATTAACAGTAGAAAATGATTCTAATTGATTTATTTGTTGGAGGCGAATTGGGCGGAGGGGCCAGCAACCTGAGTGTCCCCACTCGGATGGTTGGCTAGATCGGCGGAGGCTGCCGCCTGAGTTAGCGATTGTTGACTAGGTGAGGGCGATATGTTGGTCGCCGTTGTTGTCGTTGAATCGGAAACAGTCCTGTCTAATCCACTATCTGATGTTGTAGGTGACTCTGCTGTTGTTAGGGATGAGATCAGATCTTTGTCTGTTGAGTTGGCTTTGTTTTCCGCCACGAGATCATTATCAGGCTCGATCTCAGTCTTGATATTGATGAACCTCAAAATTTCGGCCAGTTTCTTATAATAGTCCATATGACCGCCCACAATCGACGTCAGGTCGACATTAACAACCCGTCTATCTTGCCATTGGAGCTCTTGAAGGCCGGCAATACGGAAGTTAGCCGAGGAAGTTCTATAGAGAAACTTGAGCAGCCAATCGCAGGTCGAGTAACCATTTATTATGCGGCCACTAATAATTCTGCCCAAAGGTTTCCACTGATCCAGGGATGCCGTAACAGGTGCACCCAATAGGACAACATCACAGATAAGACCTTCACTATTTTTCTCTGTGCTAATTCTTGTAAACAAAATATATAACTCTAGCGCCTAGGCTGAAGCCTATCAGGGACACAGGCCTGTTGCCCTGTTGTCTCTGGACATGAGGACGTCGGCCAGATGTTTGCCTGCCTCGGCCGAGCGACCAACACAAACATCCCACGGGTTGTCGATTATATTGGCCATTGAGATCAGTGCCGTCGGCCAGGCTATTGCAGCCATTACACTGGCGAGAAAGGTGTACTTTAAAGCTTCCTGGGCCGCATAGGATACAACAAAGCTCAACAAATAGTCCATTGCCTGGCCCAATTCTAACAAATACTTTGACTCGTAACGTAAACAATATTGTTCTCTTGTATGTCGTAAACATTTCCAAGGCCTTGAGAATTGTTGCTCGCTCTCTTCGGTGATCCAACCAGAAATAGCAATGGTGATAACAAGGGCTGTCTGATCATTTTCTGACTCAACGACTCGAACGAAAACTCCTCCAGGTCGCCTATACGTTTGTTCATCTTGACGCCGTCAAACCAGCCCCAGCAACTCCAAACAATGACCCAACTACACCTGCCGCCGCCGTACTCATCACAATACTCCCGGCGCCTATGCAGCGCCCCAAAGGCACTGGCCACGATGGGGGGGCAGCCAGGCCACCAGTAACGCCCTATCACAGCTCCACCACCGAGCGACGCAAGACCAATCAACAGGTACTTCTTGATCTTCTTCTGTTGTCCCTTTCTGACGATATTTCTCTGAATCCTGGTCGTCGTCTATATTCTCAGCAGTTTTGTCCTTACGTCCATTGAGTATTAATTCATAAATTGATTCACAATGTATCTCCACTAGTTCGCGGGGAACTCCTAACAATTCGGCAATATCTATTATGAGGTAGTGCATTCTGAGCATCATATGAACCTGAGCTAATTGCCATCAACACTAGCTTCTTCAACCATTCTGAACGTCTTGTCCTTGTGATTTTGTTTGATTGAGCTTAGGAATGTAAATTCATCGTCGGGTGTGAACTCCTCGACTGAGGCCTCCACTCTTTGGGCAACTTAAAATAGTCCACCATTCGGACCACGACAGAGAGTCTGAAAGTCCTGTTCCAGGATTGAGATGAGATTGATGTTATGGTTCGGTTAGGCTCGATACAAATGTAGTAGTTCTTTGTTATTTTCGTAGTATGTGTACTTACTCATGATATGGTTCGGGATAGAGGTATTTAGATCTAATTGCACAAAGGGCACAGAGTGAGAAGCCAACAACATCACTAATAGTTTGACTAGATGTAGTAGAGAGTGACCCATCTGAGTTTGATTTGGCCAGACTTGGATGAGTTGTATCCTCTGTTGTTTCCATCTTTGTTACAATAGATTATAATTTTGAAACATAATATTCTATATAAACAAATAAGCACGAAGCTATTGAGTCGTGCAATTTAATAAAATGCTATCTAGATAATATTTGCTCTGTATAGGACAAGCTTCCCATATCTGTGTATGATGAGTGAGAACTAGAGAAAATTGTTGCGATGGGTAGTATCAATAAAGCTTTAAAATGACTTGAATTTTAAGTATCAAGTGACGAACGTGAGAGGCATTTTTTGTAGAAACAATCTAGTGATGACTAATTTCAATTTGTTGTTGTCGTATTGGTTGGGGCAAACTTTTTTTGCGCAGGTGTTCAACAAGCGACAACTTTCAACAGGCGACAGCCTGTCAGTGGTTTCGGTAACCCAACTTCTATTGTTGCGTACATGCATTGTTGCGTTTGTTACACAGGTAACGTACAAATGATCTGTGGCGCGAAAAGGTCCAATATAAGAAAAACCTGAGATTTAACCAAATGCTTTTGGAGTGATCATATTGATGTTACATCAGTAGGCTTGATCAAACAATATCGTTTGACGATTTACAAATTATCATAATTTATTTGAAAAGGGTCAATGTCACATACATTTATCCTAAGAAGAATGATGAGAATTATTAATCTAGTTCTCCTTCTCCTTTGGTATTGTTCCTTTACCTCCTCTAATTCTACCAGTGCGTCTGGCGGCAATAAGACCGACCTTTCTACCGGCCGAGGCGTCTCTTCTAACGGTTGAGGCGTGACCAATGTGTTGATGGTTACCTCCACCGTGTGGATGCTCGACTGGATTCATAGCAACACCACGAACCTTGGGCCAACAGTTACGCTTAGCCTTGTATTTGTGATAGGCGCGACCAGCCTTGAGGATTGGCTTCTTCTGTACGACCACCACCGGCGATGATACCAATCATGGCTCTGTTTTGGGATTGAATGGTTTTCTTGGCACCCGATGGGAGCTTTATCTTGGTCTTCTTTGTGTCTGGATTGTGCGCGACAATTGTGGCATAACCACCAGAGGCACGAGCCAACTTTCCTCTATCACCAGACTTCTCCTCGACGTTACAGATTGAGGTACCCTTCGGGCAACTGGCCGACTGGAACAACATTGCCAATGGTCATGGCAGCCTTTCTACCACAATAGATGAACTGGCCCTGAGTACATACCCCTCAGCAGCAATGAATAGCTCCTTGTTATGCCTATACTTGTATGGATCTTCGGAAGTCGACTCTGGCCAAGGGAGCACCGCGACCTGGGTCGTGGATGATTTCCTATACGAGTCATGGGGTTAGAATTTAGGATTTATATCATTTGAACAATCGTTAGTTTGGCTGCTGTGAAATTACAAGATCACATGAGGATACATATGTGACTACCAATTGGCGTAACAAATGGCCGAATACATACCTTGACAACACCTTTGATGTATCCATGGCGTTCGGCGTAGTCGACCGGCCTCAACTTAGCGGCTCCCTTTACGGTGCTTATTGTGGCTCTTGAAGATACCTCCAGCACCTTTACGTTGGCCTCTAATAACTCTACCCATATTGGTGCTGGTACAATTTGAATATGATTATAAGATATAATAGATGTATTGAGTGTATCAATTAATTTTGATAAATATTGATAAGATATTGGCAATCCTCATGGAGTTTATCAATTTGCACATTCAACATGCCAGTTTGACCGCATGTGTGAAGAAACCTCATGTGCTCTGTGCAAACTCAATGAAAAAGGGAATTTTGCACTGGTTTGTACTGACGGAAGTTTGTGTGCATTTTTGCGCACGCGTCTCAATTTTGGCGCTAGATTTGGACGAATTGAAAAATTGAAATTTCGGATAGTGAATAGCACAGTGATAGATTTTATTTATAAGATATTTATGTGTGTGTATTCATATCTACTAATAACTTTGTTGGACAATTCTAGGATCTCATATGTGACATTGGTCTTGGTGCTCCCCTATAGTTGGCCCTAGGAATTTGGAAGTATCGTATGGCCAGGTCGTTGTTGGATATCGAGCCGATGGTATCGCCATTTTGCATGTTCTCTCCGTGGCGACCATCACCTGGGCCATCGACTTTGTCTAAGTTATATTGATTCAGGGCGATATCATTGTTGAATCGTTTGAAACTACTGTTTCTTGGCCCCATTACGCGGTCTATTTCCAATCACCTTCTGGTTCTCGAAATAATGCGTGTCTCTAAATTTGTTTAGGTAGACTAATAGGACAAAGATGACCACCACGAGAGCCAACACAGCACCGCCCACGACATCTTCCCAGTGATTAAAGTGTTCATTGACGAGATGAACATTAAATATGGTGGCAAGCAAGAGAGACAAACCACGAGGACGCTCGAGATTAAATCGAAATGGGCGAGCTGTTCCTACGAAACATAAATAACATGCAATATATAGGCAGCTGTAGGTGCAGATGGCGGCGGGAAATGAGGGCCACGACATAGCAATGGTGTCAAAGAATCTTGTTTGCTCGTCATCACCGCCCCTGAAGTCGCACTCCTCGGTGATATTAGTATTCCTCAAGTCGATCCATTTCTCTCGAAGAGGCCTCGATAATCATCAGGCGGCGTATCTCTTGAATCTGGCAGGTAGCTGATCATCACTAGATGATGGCCGTTGTGTACTTGTTGTTGTTGCCGGCTGAATGACACTCAGAGAGGTATTTGAGAACTGTTGGGATGAGCTCGAGATGGGCTGCGACAAAGGATGAATGTTGGTGGTGTCAACTGGAGATGTTGTTTGATTGGCTTGTTGCTGCTGCTAATGTTGCTGCCTATCACGGACGATATCACTCTTGAGCACTTGGGACTAGCTGATTGAAGTTAGGCTGGATTGGCCCGTTGGTGGGAGTTGAAGTTGTGGTTGTTGTTGTTGTCAAGGATGGATTGTTTCGAGCACTGCCGTGGCTGATGTTCGAGAATCCGAGCGTTGCAAACAGTGGTTGTAGAGGATGGGCACTCCTGAGAGAAGTAGGGCCTCAGGTGGCCAGTGGTGTTGGCCAGGATGTCGCATGAGATCATGACAATCAGGAAGCCCAAGGCGTAGGCACCTGAAAAGCGTATGGTGCGCCTGGTGATTGAGTGTAGTTTGCAACAGGCGCATAAGGCACGGATTTGGCGAAACTTCAGAGCGCCAAACATGGAGTTGATGAGCTCGCATAGGATAATCTAGAATTTGGGAATTGAATAACATTACACATTAGTCAGTTACATATATGTTGATAATTGCAAAAGTGCTTGTTAGTTTACTACCAGAATAAAACTCACCAATGTTATTGGCACAGCCAATAGTAGAGCGACGACAATAATCTCATTGTCCTCTTTGATAAATTGCTTAATAAGGTTTGTTTTAATGAAGGGTTGCCTTATTGTTGTGTCATCACAGTAGAAACCCGGAACGTTTGGCTCATGTTTGTATTCGAAATGAATATAATAGGCAGAATAGGCGAGGCCAATCAATACGATGACCTCCAATAGAAACACGGGTATTGAGTAGTAATCTAGTTTGTGTGGCCTGTTTGCTTGCTGTTGTTGTTGTTGTATCGAATCTTGGTCTTGGTCCTGGTCATCTTGGTGGTTAAGTGATGGTGACCTTGAACTAACTAGCTGTTGCTGGGACGGCGCCGAACGTAGATGATCCATCTGGAGGGCCTCAATACTGTTCTGTGAATATCTGTGGGAAGGCATTCAATATAAGTGGCTTGAAACAATATATAAATGGTTCAATAGAGTTGTTATAAATTTATAATATTCTACTATGGACTTTGAATTATAATAAATTTCTCTCGGTTCTTTTGATATTGGTTGGAATTCTATTGTTGTCATAACAATTTTGTTGTTCAAGTATATTTACAAAAGTTTCATTTATCGCTTTGGTTTTATGGTGTTGCTTAGATGACCAATCTGAAGAAATGACTAACAGAGAGAACGCATGTGGCCTCTCGGAAGATACAACAACCCTAAGGAAGACGACCACGAAGTTGATGGTGGCGGTGGCGGTGGCAGGTGGTGGTGGTGCTGCTGCCGACGATGACGGGAAGAATGAGATGGGATTGATAATTTGATACACTCGACGAGCAATGCTACTGGGCTATGATGATGATGATGATTGTTGTTGGAAAGATACAAAGAGAAGTATTCGATGGCGCTCGTTGCCTTTAGAACAACAACAACGACAGCGACCACAACCACGACGACTCTCAATTGTTGTGTATCAAATTGAATGCGACGATGGCAGAGGCGGCGGATCTATGCGACGACTTGTTGCTGCTTCTGCTTGAGCCCTGTCCGTTGGCTGATATCTCGTCTGTGTGTGTGCTGCCTGATTTTGCCACTTGTTGAAAGCATCCACCAACGATAAAGCTATCTGCTTCACTCACCCACTCACTGACAGATAGACTCACCGACCGACCGACTGGCTGACTGACTGACTGACTGTTTCACTCTGCTAATGAGACTAGTTATAATTCAATGACGATCATCGGCCAATAATAATAACGTCGACTACGACAACGACATGGATAATACTTACTCGCTAATAACACGCAGAACTAACAACTCCAGCAAAACCCCAAAGTGCGAGCCGGAGAGTCGAGTTGCCTCGTCCAATGTTGAGCTCGCGTCGTTTTGCTTTGCTTTGCTTTGCTATGATTTGATTAGTTTGTTTGTCGTAGTGGTCGTGGCCGTTGTTTACGTCGTTTCGTTCAATATACGGCGCCCATAAGTCCGCCGAGGTAAAACAGAAACAGACACAGACACAATCCGAGATGTACTCTCTAATGATAGCGATAAAATTTCAAATATATATATCTATGTAATGTGGAATGTTGTTCGCAGTCGACCCTCGGCGATGGTGATTTTGCTCCCAGTTATTCAATCCAATGGCATCGGCCAGGTTATGGCGCTGTCTCCGCCTCCGCCGTCGCCGTTGTTTGCGTTTCAATGGCAACCTGTCGAGTGGTTGCGCCCGCTAGGCTTGCAAAATGGCAAACACTGGCCGAAGCAAACAAGTGCTGACAGTTGTCGCGCTCTGTGCGCCCAGCTGCCTTTACCGCAACACCCAACCACAGCAACCACCACCACCAGAACAACAGGCTCAAATCAGTAGCGGAGTAATTCCGCTCGTGTTACACGACAGAACAGCCTCGCGCTTATGCCGGTGGTTGTCGTAGTGTTTCTCTGGCCTGCTCGCCAAGTCCACAGACACAATGAAACAACAATGCAATTTGATAACAGACTACTAATCTGATATGTATCTCATATATGGTACTTTTCACGTGGCAGCCGCTGGTCTTGTTGTTGTTGTTGTTGTTGTTGTTTCATCGAACTTGCAAGCCCGACAACATCCATTCGCTGCTTGAGGTCTTGCAAATGTAATCTTGAGACACTCATGAAACAACAACATTGAAACACATTTCTATTGATTCGGGCCGACAATGAATAACAAATATTGTGCGTTTAATTAATTGGCTGACTTATTTCTTCGTGGATGGCGTGTGTTCCATTGGCTCGACCATTGAATAATCGCAGGCCAAGCGTGCAAACCTGAAGCAGACGTTGCGTGTCAAATGGCAACTGCCTTATGCAAACTGTGCCACTTGTCAATTCACCTGCCTCTCAATCTCCGCCCTTATTACGTGCACTCTTCTGGCTGGCTGGCAGGCTGGATAGGTGCGCGAAACGTGTAAGACACGTCTGCCGGCTAAGACGAGAGTCTTGTTTGTTAATTAAGCAGCTCTCATAGGTCGTGCATGAGTGTCTGTGTGGCTGCTGACGCCTCTCAGATCTCTCTTCAATGAGACGACAGAATGACTGACTTTCGTTGTTATATCAATTAATAGGAGCTGCCTATGAATTGATTGCAGGTGATTTCAAGACTCGAGACTCTTTCTCTTGAACTCTGCGCCACTTAATCACCGAAAAGCATCCTCGGCAACTGTTAATCGCTTCGACACTTGAAGCGTCATCATCGCCTCATTCCCTCTCGTTACAATTCGTTTCATTAGGTCGCGCTCATGTCTTTCAATTATTATTAATAGTCAACTAAATCAACTCGGCTCTCGTTAGTCCGTTCACTTGCTCAAACAACAAGTGGCCGCCAGCCAGCCAGCCAGCCCGTTAGTCGGAAAATATTGGAAGGTTTCTAACCAGCAACAGCTCGCTCGCCGCTTATCTGGCCTGTCGAGAGAATTAATTGCTTACGGCGATTGCGATGGCCACGTCCAGCCTGTTGAATGGCAGCCCGGCCGACGCCCACCTGAGACGACTGCTCGAATTAGAATCTCAGTCCAACTGTCTGCCTGGCAGTCTGTTTGTGTGTGGCTCACTTTACTAGCGTCTAGTTTGCCGTTGAATGGGGCAAAATAACTGTTCGAGGCGCGCCGTCTTTGTTCCCATAGACTACCAAAGGATGAGAACAAAGCAAAACAAAACAAATTCTCTCTCTATTGTATTCCGGCCGTCTATTTATTTATCTCGTGCACTCTAGAAACTATTTATTATTGTAATTATATTCTGTATTCCTGAAACGGCGCGAATATGCGCTTATGAGAGTGGAAGCACACGAACAGGAACAAAGACTCAACCAGTCACCTGATAATGCTAATCATTATGATTAGTCGACTGAAGGACAGCAACTGCAGGCCAGATGGCCGCCTCGTTGACCAATAAATAACAACAACAACGACGACGAGAAGAAACATACTCGTCGCTGGTTGATTTATTCATGTTTCTCATCAATTTTGACGGATGTCCACCCTTTGGAGCATGGTCCGTTGCTCGACCTGATTGTATATGGGCGGTGCCCACTGCAGATCGACATTTGCTGGAGCTGGACAAACAAGGGGGTTGTTGGTCTAGTTGGTTTGTTGGATCAACATGAATGGCATGTAGCCGAGGCGTCCATTGGTGTTGATGGGATGTTCCAGAGGCCTGTTGAAGATGCATTATTGTTTTGTGTCCATTGTTCAATCGAATCTACATCTGCCATGATAACTAGATTGAGCAAATATACAATCTCCCCAAACAACCTGCGAGCTCTGCAGAATATAATGGATTCTTTTGGTCGAGCGCAAAAGTGTTCTGAGTTATTGCATTGATTGTGGATCAATCGGAGTGAGTTTTGAGTTATGAAACATCGTGAGAGAAGACCTAAAATGATCACACAACCTATTGAATTATCTGACAGACTTGAGGCAATCGACTTGAGGGTTTTATTGAGTAAAGAATGGTGCGAGCCGCCGTATCATGGCAGGTAGCTGGAAACAGACCAAAACAGGCTCGCACTTTATAATCAACCCAACTAATCGCTCAGTTTCCTGGTCAGTTTTGTTTTGTCGGGTCCCTTCGGGTCATTCATACTGATAGACCTCTTTGTTTGAGCCGCAGCGCCCTGAAGGACTCCTGTTAATTGTTGTTGTTTGTTGTTGCTGCTGCTGCTGTTGGTTGTGGCGATTTTGTTGCTCCAACTTCTTGTTGTTGTAGAGTTGAATCAACTGGAATAGGATGTCACCGAAGCGGTTCAAGTCGGTGCACTCGCAATTCTGCATGCGTTCGTGTCGGCTGGCATGCGCTACAGGTGCGTGGTGGCGGTGGTGGTGGTGGTGACCCAGAGCGTGACGGTGGTGATGGTGATGGTGGTGGTGGTGATGGTGGTGATGATGATTGCTGGTGCTTGTTGTGGTGGCTGTTGTTGTTGTTGATGACGATGATGTTGTGGGTTCGTATGGGGACTGTTTGTTTGCCGTCAGACGTCTCAGGATGGTCAGCTGCATCTCATTGGGCCTGATATAACTGCAGGCTTGCGACCTCTTGGCTCTGTAGCCGGCGTGATCAGCTAAAAAGACGGCCAACTGTTGTCGTGGTTCACCTGGATGATCATCATCGAGTTTCAATTGTTGGTCTCTGTCGGTGGTGCTGCTGTTGCTGTTACTGCTGCCAATTTGTATGCAATCAGACACAAAAATGTCGTCTAAGCCAAGAAACACGTACACCTTTGAGTCGCGTTGTTTCTCCTCTATGTCCTTGGCTATGCCGAGCGCAATTTCGACCAGCTGACCGACGTGGAGTCGCTCCCTTTGCCTGATGAACTCTTCCAGAGGAATGTAACCTGGCGGAATGTTGTGTTTAGCCATCCGTTGGCGGAAAGCGGCATTGCCCGTCAACAGAGGCACCAAATCTTTACTGTTAACCATAGACGACGAGCGCATTGAGGCGTTGCTAGCCCCAAGTACGGCGTCACTGTTGGGAGAGGCATGGAACGACTGGTCAGTGGTGGAGTTGTGAGGCACCCAGGGCGCCGCCTTGCGCGCCCTATAGTTCACAATCAAGAGGCGGACGGTGCGCTTGATCTCGGGCACGTGTAGATAATCGGGTTTATTGCTGAGTTGACAGGCAGCACCAGGACTGCAATCCACGAGTATAGGACGGCTGGGGGCCGATAGCCGGCGAGACCTCGCGAAGCCAAGTATGATGGGCGGCGACAGGGCCACGAAGTGTGTGAGAACGATCAGAATGATCTTGATGGGCGAGTTTGATTGCTGGATGTTGCTCCTCTGCTTTGCTCGACTGATCTCGAGATATATCAGCGTATAACACCCGAGGATGATTATAAAGGCCATGAAATTAACACAGGGCGACACCAGGGTGGAGTACAACCAGCCGGCGGCCTTCTGGTCCGTCAAATGGAAGGCCAAACAGACGCCGCTGCGCGCATAGAACTGGCCCTCGAAATAGGGCAGCGCCACCAGAATCATGATGGCCATCACGAGGCCCATGCACCAGGAGACACAGATGAAACGGTGAGTGTGGCCCAGTGTGAACTTGCTCGGTCGCAGCGGGTCGCTCACCTCCAAATACCTGTTGTAGGCAATGTACACCAATGTGAATACACTTACACTAAATGAGATGGTCGACAGAATTCCGCATAGGTTACACAGATGACTCTCGCGCCATTTGTCGGCGTTCTCGATGTATCTGCCTCTGTACCAGCTATCCACCATGGCGATGATGATCAAATAGATGCCCATCAACAGGTCGGAACAGCCCAGTGACAACAGCAGCGTCGAGTTGACGCGCCCGATTCGCGTTCCTTCTGGCCCAGCCGATCTCTGTAGCGCCAAACGATCACCACCAAGTTGCCTATGCAGGCGATGCCGCCGGCAATCCAAATGCATGTCCTTTGTGTCACCGAACTCAACAGATCTTCGCAGTCGGAGATCTCGTCTGGCAGTGGCAGGCACCTGTCGGCGGGTATCTGATGATTGACCAAAACAACAGAACTTGAACGAATCGGTGGATAGATTCCTGAGCGACTTCATGCCCGAAAAGATGGACTTCGTGAAGGACTTAATGTCGTTTCCGCGCATGTCCAGGCTAACCAGCGATTCCAACGACCTGAAAGAGCCATCCTCTATGGTGATGATCATGTTGCTACGCAATAGCAGGTGTCTGAGCGCGATCAGCCCATCGAAGGTGTTCTTGCGCAGTGACTGAATGCGAGACGATGATATATTGAGCACCTCGCGAGAAGAGCCCCAAGAAGGCCTCCGGTTCGATCAGCGACAACCGTGGATTCGACTCAACAGTAACTGCGTGACTCGGCGCAAGCCAACGAAGGCGCCTCTCCTCACTGAATGAATTCTATTCATACTCAAATCTAACTTGTACAAGTTACGTAGTTGATGAAACTTCCTCGGCGGCAGTACCTCAATGCGATTCCTCTGCAGGATGAGCTCGCCCAAGTCGTGGTAGGCGTCGAAGTTGCTCTGATTCAAGTTAGGACCCAGAGAGTTGAAGCTCAAGTCGAGCTTTCGCACCGAACGCGAGATGTAATCACTCGGCAGGCTGGTCATGTTGGCGTTACGACAATTCACCGACTTACCAATACAGTCGCAGCCAATGGGACACTGCAGGTCGCAAAACCACTCGTCGTCGCCCATCGGACACTGACGGAAGCCGTCGCAAAGCTGGTGCAACAGTATACAACTGGACTGGTTGGCGCACTTGTATTGGCCCGACAAATGTACCTGACACATTCCACCTCGTCCTCGCCCATGTTACAGTCCCATTTGCCGTCGCAAACATACCGCCAAGGTATGCAATAGCTATTGGAACATTTCACATAACCCTGGCGGGGCACTCAAAGTCGGCACAGTCAACCAGATGCGATACATCGCGGCAGCCAATCTGATAGCCGTATCGATCGAACTCATACAAACATCGCAACTTGTTGTCTATCATATTGCCCGAAGTGCACTTGAAGACGTTTTGCCAACTCTCGTGGGCCGTCACATGACTGGCCGGGTAAAATACCACCTGATTCGTTTGTTGGCCTACCAGTTGTTGGTGTTGTAGTGAATTCTGGTAACTTAATGTTGTGTTGGTCAGGTTTCCATTTAATCTAAAGCTCTGGTTTGCCTGGGTCTTTTGCGTCCAAGTCGCACGCGGCCACCTCTTCGTCCTCGTGAAATTTACCTGACAATCTATCTGAAAGTCGCACACGGCGTACTGAGGGATACAATTACCATTGTAACACTGAAAGGTTGTATTGTTGTTGCAATTACTGCCAATGGTACAAGAGCGGCCTCGTCAGAGCCATCAGTACAGTCCGGGCAACAAGTCGCAACGTTTCTCGGCCCCAATACACTGTCCAGACTGACACCTGAACTCATTCAGCTTGCACCGGTGCCTCTCGCACCTGGTCTCATCTGAGCCGTCCCCACAATCGTCCACGAAGTCACAGTACCTACCGATAGGTATACAGCGGCCATTGGCGCACTTGAATTGCCAATCCAAACAGTTTTGATGATCACAACCCGAGGATTCGTCGCTACTGTCGCGGCAATGAGTCTCACCATCGCACCTCAATACTGTCGAGACGACCTCGAGATTGTCGCAAACAAAATATCGATTATCATCCAGATACAAGTGAAAGTGTTCGTTTAGCTCCGTTGGACGCAGTTGTATTGCTGAACTATCGGAGCCGTCAGATAGTAGGGTTCCATTGTGATTGGAGGCGGCTGAAATGATGGCCTTGGTCGGTTGAATGTGCCGTTGAGAGTTGCTCACACCTGCCAGGTGATCAATTAGTTTGTCACTATATATTGAAGGCTTAAATTCGTTTGAGAACAATTTTTGGCGCGCTTTTGAGTGATTGGTTGAGCCAACGGGCATGGAATCACTTTTACAAATATAACTGCTAACGTAATCATATTGAGGACGACTAAAGCTGACGACAGAATTTGGTGTATGGTTATTGCTGTTGTTAAGATTGCTTATATTGTTGTTATTGAGTATATAGATTGTACTATTAATAATATCACTGGTTATCAAACTGTTGCTCGTATTATTAATGTGGTTTGTATTGACATAGTTTGGATTGGGCGATTCCAGATGCGAATGGAAATGTTTTCCCAGCGAACAAGGCACGTCATGCCAGTTGGACGTGCGCGAAAACGAGTTGTATCGAATCACTGTACAGTCCTCGCAGGCGCCGCCGTCGGGTTGCGCAGGTGTGTCATCCTCAAGGAACATTGGCTTTATCTCCCAGTCCGTATAACTCATGGGATTATTATCACTCCATCTATATAGACCCTCACGGGTTTCATCTATTAGACCAATATAGTATTCCTTATTACGATCTGATCTCCAAACATCTGTGAGCCAATAGGAGATGACCAACATTTCATTCTTGTCCAAGATACTGACCAAATGTCCATCCAAGCCCATGGCTTTTTGTTTACACTTATTCTCAGCGTTATACCATTGAAGAGGCTCTTTCTCATTGAAAGCCAGATAACAGCTATTACGAAAATACTGCCAACCATCCGGACATAGACCTCCTGAGGAAGAGGACAAATTAAAACCAACAACATCATGGAACATTGAATGCGACATTTGGCTCTTGATCCGTGGCGATAGACTGAGTTTCATGAACCTGTATTCGAAATTGAAACCACGTCCAGTAGTCTCGCTATTGGTGTCGAATTGTATTATCAACTCATTCCATGGGGAAACAATATACGGCGGGGTAGGTTTTCATTACAGTAACAGCTGAATACGTTTGCCTGTATAACCATCGATCAAGGTTAAATAATCGAATATACAGGTCCCTAGTTTGCTGGCATTATTTGCGCTTGGAATGTCGAAGTCAATTATGCCTCAAATTGACATAGTGTCCATCGGGTGCCTTTAATGACCAACGACATCTGTGATTGTTTCCATAATTTTGGGGATAGTTCACCGACTTGATTTGTCCACAATCGCTCTCACAAATGCTAACATTATCACAATTCGTATCGTTCAATCCACAAACTGGGCATCGCTCACTTTCCAAGCTCATTAGGCCTAATTTGAAAGAGTTGCATTTTTTCTCAGATATGTTTCACATTTTCTTTGTACACTCCTCAAATAGATATACCTTTCTTCATTCAATGCTGGTGTTCTTGCTACCGACGGTGATGATATTGTCGAGTCATGTTCGCTGCCGTATCTCTCCTCGTCTACAGCATACACCATCCAATCCAATATTGATGGATCTGAGTCCGGATCAGAGGCTTTCGACGTTCCAGCCATTTCCAGCTTGGGACTGGAGTTGGTCCACGTGTAACATTGGACCCAGAACGGGAACTTTGCCCCATCATTCAGGCTGACATTAGCTAAGTAATAGTTGTTTGACAATGAGATTGATTGACTTAGAGAGGCCTGTTTTATGCCCTCACTTAGTTTGTGACATAGGCCATCACTTACATACTGGATGCAATAGACATTTTGAAAAATAACAATTAAATATAATAACGACAATCTGAGGTGATAACAGTTTTTCAATCTAAAATAGATGATACCAGAATGAGTGGATCTACTCATAATGGTCATCATTGATGTTATGGTTAGTATGATGAGAATAAATAGTTACAATGAATTGATAAAATTTTGTCATCTTAATGAAATTGCAACCAGATTGATTGAAAGTGATTCCAACTCTCTCATATGGATCAAGAGATCAGTATTGAACAGATACGCTTTAATTGAATCGAACCAAAAGGACAATCAATTAGTATACATCACATAAACAGTAGCGTCTCATTAGTATAAACGAGATGATACTTGTTGCTCGTCTACTTGCGCCGATGACTAGTATGATAGCCTTCAAGGCTCACAATAAGTGCACCCCAAGATAACGATCTTGTTATTGTATTTTCACTGAGCATTCCAAAGCTCACAAATTACAACATTTGGGGTTTTGATGGCTGGTATTTCAGATAACGTCAGCATTGGATGATCTGGGTCTTATAACAAGATCGACGAGGCTTGTTTCGTTGAACAACTTATCAGTGGACTGTTCAGATAGAATGTGTTATGTTATCAAGCTACCATGTTATGATACTCGAATTAAAAGATAATTATTATATGCAATTCCTTCCTATTATGGTTTGAGAAATCTTTATTGTGACATTTGTCTAATCGATATTCATGAGTATCTCACAAAAACTCTCAATCGGATGAGTTGATATCGTCTATTTAAATAATCGAATTGCTCGATGAAAGTTTGTTTTGTTCACTTTGTGAATGTTCCGTCAATTGTTGATCTAAAAGTATGAGGTTATGGTTTTTATCGTCATGCATCATTGTCTTACTTACTAATAACTTGGTACATTTTTTGTAAAATTTTGAGTTCGGATTGAGTTTCTATCTATCGCGGTATGATAATTGATTAATTGGGTATGTTTATGTTGAATCTAGCAATTACATCATTTTAATGAATGATGAATCATCACATGAACTGTTCTTCCCATTCCGCGAGACAAGCGAAACAATCTTTTGCTTGCTTCTGAATTGGCTCCACAAATCTCTTTGAGCCAGTGGACGAACAACTCTTCGTTACCTTTGAGAAGTAGGTATTGGCCCAACAGAGTTTTGGCTGTGTCGAAACCCTCATCCTCCAGTCTTTTGCCGAGGGTAGATCCAATGCCGGCAACTGAAGTACAGGGTTTGGTTCCCAGTGGTTCTGAGGTGAAACATTGATGTTTTTGACTGGTCGATTGTGCCATCTTAGTTACTTGATATCTTTCGTTTCGATTTGCCTAAATGTAAAACAACAAAAGTGTCCTGCTAATAAATAGATGCTAGTGCCTTGTCCGATAATTTCGATTTACCAATTGATCAATAACGTTGAATTAAGAGAAACAATATAACCATTGTTTGAGAATATTAAAATTCGACGGGATCGCCACCAACCGTCAAGGGAGATGCATTGGTCTGTCAATTTGTGTTCGCCGGCCGGCGGCATTTCGGCGGCGAAGAGGGGATGGAATTGAGTGCTTGTCCCCGCCGAAAGTCTCGCAGGTAAAGATTGTGTCCGCAGATCGAATGGCAGTTTAACGATGGCATGCATTTGTTATGGTTCGCGCGCTCGTAGCAGGCGCGCGTGTTATTCGAGTGGGCGAGAAGCCTACAGACACACAGGCAGTTAGGCAGACTGGCGGAGAGAGGCGCAACCAGTGAGAGAGGGTGGGATAGATTCGTCAGCGAACAAACGAACGAACGAATAAATTCGCTAGCGAACAAGTGAAAAAATTCGCTGAAATGGCTGGCAGTTGGAAGGTGACAGCAGGCGAACAAACCACTTTTTCCATACATTCACCAACATTAGTATTTACTTCCACAATTAAAAGTACACCAGGTAAGCTACAACAACAAATTTGTGTTAGATACTCACCAAGCCCAATATAAGAGTAAGGAACCAACTAACTAACAAATGTACACACGGACAAGCAATTTCTGGCAAGCTAGACAGGGGACAAGACAACAGATCAGACAGCGGCCGTCGATGTAGTCGACAGACCTGATAGATGAGTGATACTCACAAAGGAGCTACTAGCAAATCCCAAATAACAACAACTCGGGAGGGTCTCGAGATCGGCTAGATTAACGAAATGAGGCATCGACATTCGTTTTAGTCCTCTTTGTATGGCTTGAAAATGAAATCACATACAAACTCTATGCTACGGCAATGACAACAACAACAACACCGATAGAGGAGGAAAGCAGGAGGCGGCCTCTAAGCGATCTCACCCTCGTTCTCTGTCTCGTTTGAAAGCTCAACTGTAAGTATGTTCCTCGCTTTTAAAGCCACCAAGAGACCTTTAGTTCGCCTAATGTAGACTAAATTGCCCCCACTATTATTGCTCATGAAACCTTTGCCACGGCATCGACCAAGCTTCCCAGGACAAACTAGAGTAAGATGCGACGTAGTGAAACTGATGCTAGATTTTGTTCAAACTCGTCTGTATAACGTGGACGATTGGGAGGAGTGGCAGAAACAGTAGCAAGTGATCAAATTGGACTAGAATGTTCACGGTAAGTGTCTTGGTATAGTTATTGTACTGACATACACACAGAATTTGGCTTTGTGTGTTCCTGAAAATTTTTGAGTGAGTTAATTGGCCTCGGAGTAAATAGCATCATCTATTTGAAATTCCATCCAACCTGAATATAATTCAGGGAAAAATAGGAGGCACTGAGGTGAGAAAGCATTACAAGGAATATAAACTGCTCATCGTAAGTCAACAAGACAGTTTCACAGATTTTCTCTTTGTGGTTGATGCCGTTAGGTTGAACTGAAGTGAGGAAATATCTACTATTATTATAACATTTTGGGGCCCATGCAGCTCATTTGGGCGCCTGACGAGAGATAGAGAGAGAACATTCAAGGCAGCCCAAACACAATAGATCAAAACGGCTGCTAAGTGCTTCAAGTCGCTCTGCATTTGTTGCAGAACATCAAATGCAAGTAAATACTCGTTTGATCATGGTGATGAGTGTCTAACAACTCCCTCATCGGTGTCAGACAGGCCAAGTCCCGTTACAAATGATTGCACTCCAACTACCCTATCAACACCACCAACACCACCGTCGTTGCAGCCACCCACCGTCGCCGGCATCACCAAACTAGTTGTAGGTCGAAATAAATCAAGAAAGGGGACTGTAATAGCTAGCAAGAATATGGAACAACAGGATCCTGCCAGTGAGGAGGAGGAGGGACACAATGTAGCAAGATTGACTCCCCTAATGAGCCTGTAGATATCGAATCCACCGATCAATTTGTTGAGGAGCCGAAGGTTGCAGCAGAGTTAGCAAATATTAGTAAGCAATCGGCGAGCACTCCACAAGAGCAAAATATTAGAGACGATCACGTAGTGGCTAGCAACTCAAAGAATGTATATACTCATGAGTTAATTCTCTACCGATAAGATTGAGGCGCCCCAGTGTATTGATCAGAGGCCGATTTGTTCAAGTTTCAATTGAACAAAGGGAAGACATTTCGTAAATTAGAGCTGAATCGGGCCATTTGGGAGGTCCCAAATCGTTACGATGACATTCGGCCAGTGGGCGCGGGCAGTTATGGGTTGGTCAGTTCAGCGCTGGACGTGAAGCAACAAATGAGAGTGGCCATCAAGAAACTTAGCCGCCCATTTCAGTCGTCGATACATGCCAAACGTACCTATCGCGAACTCACACTTTTAGCCCATATGAAACACGAGAATGTCATCGGTTTGTTGGATGTCTTCTCGCCGTGTAAATCTTTTTTAGAATTCAATGACGTCTATCTGGTGACACATCTGATGGGCGCCGATTTAGGTGGTATCATCAAAACACAACGCCTATCTGATGATCATATTCAATTTTAATTTATCAAATACTCAGAGGTCTCAAGGCACATACACTCGGCGGGCATCATCCATCGCGACTTGAAGCCGAGCAATATCGCCGTGAATGAGGACTGCGACTTGAAAGTGTTAGATTTCGGTCTAGCAAGACATACTGAAGCCGAGATGACTGGCTACGTGGCTACCAGGTGGTACAGGGCGCCGGAGATTATGCTGAACTGGATGAGATACAATCAGACGGTCGATATTTGGAGTGTCGGATGTATTATGGCCGAACTAATTACCTCGAGGACACTGTTTCTGGCAAGGATCACATAGATCAGTTGTTGAGGATAATGACACTGTGCGGGACACCGGACGCCGACTTCACGCGAAAGATCACCTCAGAGGAGGCACGTAATTATGTCCGAACGTTGCCTATCATGAAGAGGAAAGACTTTATGAGATATTTGCCGGTGCCAATCCTTTGGCCATAGACTTATTAGATCAGATGCCTCGTTGGACTCAGATCTCAGGCCGACGGCCGAGCAGGCGCTGGCCCATCCATATTTGGCCCAGCACGCGGACCCGAACGACGAGCCGACGGCCACCAGTTTGTATGATGAATCCTTCGAGGACCAGGAACGGATCTGTGGACGATTGGAAGAGACTTATTTGGACACAAATAGTCACTTTCAAGATGGCAAATCCAGATCCCTAAGGCTCTTAACCTGGCGTACTCATATTGCCGAGTTGAGGATTTCAATCTAAACTCACAGCGACAACAACAACCAGCCATACTGTTATTGTTGAAAGGTGCAAGTCAACAATCGAGTCATTCTTGTGGCTGTCTCGTGTCTACTGTGATCACCCAACCAGCTATTAACCACGATCGCTGTCAAGTTGTTTCCAATAGACTTGATTACACGAGCGCCGAGATATTATAAGAGAGTGGAAGTGTCTGCGCGCAACAACAACAACAACAACAATGATATTAACAATAACAAAAGCAGCAAGTGGCCAGAGGCATATGTTTGCTCCTTGCGCGAGAGGGAAGGGTCGCAGGAGTCATAAATCTAATTGACTTCCCACATTCTCGCACCTGTAACACGTAATCGTTGCGGCGAACGCCACCTGCTAGCGTTGTGAAGTCTTTCGTAATTTTAGCGCGAGAATGGAAGTTCTTTGAGTGGGGGTTCAAGGAAAACAACCACCGACATCATCATCATCATCGTCGTCGTCGTCTTCTTCTTCTTGTCGGTCGTGTTCATTTGTATCGTCATCATCGTTCTCCTTCTTTTTCTTTTTCTTCTCGTCGTCGTGTTATAATATTATTATTATCATTGCTAATTAATTTACTGTATCCGCGTTGGATTTAGAGTTGTTCTCACACGCGCGCATTTAGCACGCAATGTGATTTCAATTACAGTCCTTTTGTCCGTCGGCATCGTCGAGTTGCTTATTTTGATCCCACAGAATGCAATAACAACTACCACAGTGAGTCTTTCGGCACTTGAGCATCGACGTGGCAAAAGTCTTTGTTGTTGTTGTTCATTGTTGCATTCACACGTAAATCTTTCAATAATGTCTGGCACTCATGAAAGAGGCGGACTTTAATCATCATCCTCGTAAGCTACAACGCGGTTTTATGCAAACTTGCAAACGGAATCATTCAAAGAGAGTGACGAGTAAAAATTGCACACACAGACACCTGTTTGAGGTTGATAAGTTCACTGCTATAATCTTTTCCAAAGTGACGAAGCGCGAAATAAACATAGCGACCCGAATCAGTAATCCGGATCATCAGCATCTATATAAAGGACATTGCACGAAGTCACTGACCATTTCATAGCGACAGTCAGCAAGTAAACTCAAATAAAATCGAAGCAAGAACTTCCATCACAGCAATCAAAATGTCGAGAGCCATCAGTTTCACAGTCGTATGCTGTTGTTTAGGGGCCACCATATTGCTGTCCACAACAACAGCCAGGGCCAGCGTCGTGGGCGACTCTCTCGACGGCAATGCCATAGAGGAGGGCAACAGTTTTGGGGCGGCAAGATTGGCGCTGGGCCGACTTGCGCCGGGTGGCCGCAGACGACTGCCGGTGGAGCAATGCAACAGTTGCGCGCCCAACCAGTGCCAGGTGATGGGCATGCAGAGGTACGCCGAGCCAGTTTGCGACCTGTTGGGCGGCGTTGGGTCGCCCTGTCGCATGTGGCAGGAGCCAGAGAACAAGACCTCCACTTCCCGAACAAGATACTGCACTGCAACGATGTCTATATGCAGTTTTGTCCCTGTTCGGAGGGTCTCGTTTGCGAGGAGGCTGAATGTAGGTTGCCGTCGGGGGCGAGCAGCAGCGGCGGCGCCAACAGCAACAATCAAAATGGAGCCTACAACCTGTACGATTTCTCGGCCACAGAGAACGACGTTCCAACTGGAATTCCGGAACTCGCAACAGGCAGACTCGAGAATGTCGGCGAACAGGAAGAGGAGACAACCAGAACGATGTTTCAACAACAACAACAACCAGAAAGGCGATACTCGCGAGGGCCCCAGTGGCCGGCACAGCACTCTGTGGAACTTGAACCGCTACTACTACTAATTATTCGGCGCGTTTCCTTGTACCTGATTCTAACTGTCGCACTTCCAATCAAAAACAGATGAACGAATGAACATGACGGATTAAATGTATTGTTGCAGCATTTTATGCAATGCCAACAAGTTGTTGTGACATGTCTATGTGTTTGTGTGTATGTGATTCCACTTTTGTGTCCGCTGTGGGTGTTGTAATTGATTGATTGCACTAACAAACATGATGGTGACGCCAATAGGGAGATACAGACTGACAGGGGAGGGGAGGCGGCGGAGGAAAGCACCAAAAGCCCGATAAGAAATCTCTTGCCCACGTCCACAAGTCAATTAGCACTGGCAACATTTGTTTTTGTTGTTGTTGGCGTCTCTACTGTTATGTTCCATCCCAAATGGATACAAAAATAAATAAATAAACAAACGAACCAAATACAGTGAGCTCTGGTTGTCTCCATCATCATCTTCACTGCTTATTATAGAGAGATTCTATTAGTTTTGTCCATTTAGATTCCATTGAGGCGACTCCAGTGGAAGGAGAGGTTTGCCTTTGTTGCAACATTATCAGCAACAACAACATGAGCCAAAAGGAGCAGCTCACTTTATTAGCGACCAATTCGACAAGATTCGAGTGCTCGGCAAGGGCTCGTTTGGTACCGCCACTGTCCATAGGCGCCGGGCCGACTGCACTCTGGTCGTATTGAAGGAGATCGACCTGTCCAGGTTCCATAGCGACCAGCATCGCTCGTCAGCCATCCAGGAGGCCCGAATCATGTCCAAACTCAACCACGCCAACATAATCTGGCAACTACAACGCCTATACCACCCACTCGAAGCTCATCATCGAGATGGAATACGCCAGCATCGGCACTCTTCAGGCGTATCTGTCCTTTCAGAGTGAGCCCTCGAGGAGCAAGAGATTCTGGTGGTCTTTAGACAGATTGCAAGCGGCCTAAGTTATCTTCATTCCAAGAATATCATCCATCTAGATTTGAAGATGGCCAATATCTTTATCACAATGGATGGTCTGCTAAAATAGGCGACTTTGGTATTGCTCAATTCATGTCACACTCCATGTCGACGCCAGAAGACGATGGTCAGCCTAATCGGAATCGGTCAAGTCGAAAGACTGAGACACGAGCTAAGAAGACGAACAACGGGAAAATCGTTAACCACATTAACAGCAACTCGCATCAACTGGGCACTCTGGCCTACAGCAGCCCGAGAGATGTTTGGGCCAACCGACTGACTTCAAATCGGACATCTGGTCGCTGGGCTGCATTCTCTACGAGCTCATCACTTCAAGGCCTTTGTTTAGTGCAAACTCGTTGCCCGAACTCGTGCTGAGTATCACGAGAATCCATTACCAGCCCATAAGGAGGATCATTACGCCCGCCCTGAGGGATGTCTTTGTTCAGATGATCTCGAGAGAGCCAGCCGATAGGCCGGCAGCCGACGATCTGGTTTGCCTCACTGACCAGCCATATCTCGCATTCAACTCCACAAACATCGAGCCCATGTGGGCAAACATAGGCACAGACACCACTACAACCACCACCACCAGCCCCACCACCAACAGCACCGCCTCGACCTGTCCAGTGACGCCGCCCTATCTGGGCCTCATGACGGGCCTCGCGACTTGGGCGGCGCCACCGAACAGCCCAGCCCATCCATCAACTACCCGCACTCTCGTGTATCAGGTGCGCCTGGATTCGCGCCACATCCGGGTGGACAGAGTGAACCTGCCGCAGACGAAGAGGATCAAGGAGATGTCCAAGGGGCACACCCATTACCTGGTGCTCACCTACGACAGCATCGTCTACGGCTGGGGCTCGAGAAGCCACGGCCAGCTGGGCGGCTGCAACCTCACCTCTTCCTCTTCTGCCTCCAACTCAAACTCTGGCTCGTCCAGTTCTGGTCCGGAGCTCGGCCCCTACAACATGGCGGCGGCGGCGGCGGCGGCGGCCTCAGGTAGAGTCAGCAGTGGTCGCCGGTCCACGGCGGGCAGTCGAGCCTCGCGCTCGGCCCGCAACTCGATGAACGCCAGGGACTGGCAGCTGATGGCTCAGGCGCACACGTTGCACTCGACCCCCTCGTCGTTGGCCTCCTCCACTCAAACAATCATCTCGGCAAACAATGCTGCCCCAACAGGTGGCCAGCACTATGCTAAACCTTCGCCTACGGCCAACCAGACCAACCAGACCAACCAGGCTTTAAGCAAACAGTTGGTAATGAGTATGTTGCAAAAGTCGAAGCCAGTCTCGCGACCCTTCGTCATAAACGAGCTCAACAACCGCAAGATCATTCAAGTGGCAGCAGGCCACAACTTCAGTGTGTTCCTCAGCCGGACGGGCATTGTGATGACCTGCGGGGACGGATCAACAGGCTGTCTGGGGCGCGGCGACCTGGGCGGCTCCTTCATGCCCTGCATGGTGGACAGTCTGCTCAACTGTGACGTGATTGGTATCGCCTGTGGCCCGAGACACGTGGTGGCCGTGTGCGGTAACGGCCGGGCATTTGCCTGGGGAAAGTGGACGCATGGCCGCCTGGGGGTGCCCATCAGAGGTCCAACCTATCGGCATTGGCCAGAACCAATAGCAACAACAACGCCCATGATGGTTATATTAATGGCGAATCAAAGCAACAAGCAACAACATATCCAACAACAACAACAACTGCGGCGAGCAACAAGTCAATCATTGGCAAATATGTTGTCCGGCCTCAGCCCATTGAATTTCCCGAGAATGTGTTCATTAAGAGTGCCTTTGTTGTGATAGAGGCACCATATTTATTGATTCCAATGACCAATGCTGGGCCTGTGGATTGAATAGATTCAACAGGCTGGGCCTGGACATCAAGAGGCGATTCAAGAAGACCTCGTGGTGGACCAGTGCTGGTTCGCCACCGAAATCAGTGCCTCAGCAAGTATAAGGTCATCTCGTGTAGTATAGGCAAGAATCATTCTAGTTTTATAACAAATGAGGGCAAAACCATCATATTAGGCCACGACATTGATCATTCGCACCGACTTAAAAGCAATATTGTTGATAATAGACAGAGTCACCGGAGGATCTCGTCTCAATTGCAAACAAATAGGAATAAGAAGAGAAGCAGTTGGAATAAGCCAACTAGTGTAAACCAACGACCACCACAACAAGAATCTACCTCACTATCGGGGAGTTGACTCGATCCATGCTCGATCATAATCAATTATTTGGCTTCAAGAGAGCCCAAAGTGTGACTGACGACAGAGATGACGATGAGACTGATGGCAATTGTGTCGATGATGATGTCATCACCGGATACACCGACGACAGAGGGCGGAGGGTCAAGGTTGCAAAGTATAAGGTGAATCGAGTGCACAAGCAACAGATCGATTCGTACCTGAGGAAATCGCGTAGTATGCGCAAGATACCATTTGAATGCGTGGTCAGTGTCTCCTGTACGTCCAAATTCACGCTGGCCCTCACCAATGACAATAGGATCTACTTTTTGGGGCACGAGATCGTACGAGAAGGGCGAGCCGCCTTGTTTGTGCAGTATGTACTCCGGCAAATGCATGAAGTTGGCCAAACAAAACTTGAACTCCATTGAACCTCAGCTCATCTCGGCCACCTCCGATGAATGTTTCATTAAGATTGGCTCCACGAATAGCCCCCAATGAGCATCATCCAGTCGCTAGGCTCCGATCAGCCCATCATTCACGCACAAGACCCCAGACTGACGGCCGACCTCATTGGCCGACCTGTGGATTCTCGACTATCGGCCATCGGACCATTCGAGCTCCGCCCCATCTACCTCGTCCTCTACAGAATCTCTATCAACATATTCGAGGTGCTCTTCAATGAGCTGCAACTCAACAGCTTTATGTAGCTGTCGATCATCTCCGTCATCCTCCAATACAAACGACAAGAATTGGAGTTTGAATGCGACGATGGTTGCATCAAACACGACGCCATTCTAGAGCCACAGCCAATACTGAGTCTCTATGTGCCCTCAATGTTCAACCACAACACCAGTGCCCTGCATCTAGTCAACCTGTTCTGTTTCGACGAGGACAAATTCTATTTAATACTCGACACCACCATGAG